>JAJAVP010000110.1:0-123370 GCA_020740425.3 Heterorhabditis indica | reverse complement strand
CTTTCTCACTTTTTAGTTTAATGTTATTCACGATCGGATGGTCGTGCTCCCAGACAACGGTTGGCGCAATCTGTGTATTTCTACTACTCTTTTGCGTCAAGAAAGGGTGAGTCCTTATTAATAATTTTGTTAGAACTTTGACGAATGTTAACAAAACACAGAGGGAGATTTATCTAAGAATAGTAGCTTCAACAATTTTATTTTCCAAGACGCTAGGCAGGGCCGACGATTCGCTTCGATGGAGATTTTTCCATTGATAGTCAATATTTGTAGTGGTCTTATGAGATTTTATAAATTGTTTAGTAGCCATGTATAATTTTATAATGCTGAAAAACCTCTTATTTGAAAATGAATGTCATGATTCATCTGCTACAGTTTTTCGATGCCGTCTCTTAGTAATTCAGATTTTGCCAGGTTCTTTGAATCTTTTCTGATATCCAACACCCACAATTTTGATCTCAAGAATCTACGTTGCTTGAGAACATAAGTCAGTTTACTCTTCGATTCTAAAAACAATAAAGAACTCCTCTCCTATATTCGTAAACTAACCTCGCTAAAAGAGAAAGATCTAATTACAATCCCGACTGAAAACCAATCTTATTCAAAGGTATGAGATGAGCCATGGGACAAATTGTCTCAGCAAGTAAGTGGTTGATTCATCCACAGCTGCATCAATATCATTTTGGAAGTTAGAATCAAGCTTAGAAGAAAGCGGTTGGGAGGAGTTATACATTACACTTGAAAAATCAAATGTGGGCTTGCTATTAACTCTTGCAGGAGCCGTACTAGACGAGTCATTACATAGATTGGACAACTAAGCCTAGTTTGGACGCTTTGTTGATTTTCTTTACTACATACCGAGTGGGTTTGTAAGAAGTGGAACCAGAAGGTTTGTTAACGAAGGTAATTGTGGATGTTGATATGCATGTGCAAGCTTCAAGACAAGAGGGTTGTGTAGCATTACTAGGAAGAGAATTAGGATTAGAAGAATTGGTTAATGACTTATCAGCTATAGGTCTAGAATTACCTAACTTAAATAAGGAAAGATTTCTTACTTTCCAGGCTAGGCAGCCTTCTTCAGCAATACGAATAGCAGCTTCTTTGCGTAGTTCTCTATATATGTCCAGCTCTTGCTGTGTGTAATCTCTCCTAGCATATGAATGAACCATCTCATGGTTTAAAGATTGACGTTCAAATCTCATATGGGAGAGCAATCTATCTCTGAGATCCTGAGACGGGATTTCACAGTACTTGAGTTTTTTTTACTGTGATGAAAAAGAGTCAGCTAATGTGGTTTAGATGTCTGTGATTCTTGGTCGTAATTGCTAACCAATCTAAAAGTCGCACTGATCTGCAGTTTTAAGAAGGAAATGTTAAAACAAGATTGTTTATCAACTCAACATGAAACAGTACAATACAATAAAAAAAAAAGAAGAGTAAAAACTCAAGTTTGGTGCTAGATTAGCTTCAGCTCAAAGTCATGAAATTCGCAAAGAGATTGGTGGTGGCTGATCGAAATAAAAGACACACAGTGCTGTAAAGCAAAAGCTTAGTATTATGTCACTAATATTAATATTTAAGTAGCTGGTGACTTCCAACTATCATTGGATAAGCCACGAATAGAAGTACTGCATACCTTTTTCAATAAACTGTATAGTTCGCGTTCTGTTTCTTCTTCAACATTACTGGTAAACTCGTCTAAGAGGGCTACACTCGGTTTGTGGTAGAGAATTCTCGCGAAAGAAAGACGTTGTTGTTCTCCAGGCGTTATGGTTTCTTGCCTACAATAAAAGTTTTACTTTCATAAGGTCGATTGTATAGCGTAATTATGCATAGAAATTAGTTCATTTCTCTTAAACTATTTCGTTACGTTTCCGATTCCATGTGAAACATTTTCTGTTTGTAAGGCTTATGAATATATTTACGTTGCATAGATCATTTCTAACTAATAACGTAATTTTAGATGATTCCTTACCATTCAAAATCGACTGGCTTGTATAAGCCATTGCAAACTGCTAGTAAGTGGGAAAGATTGAGAGTTTCCAGAATGTTGAGCAGTGCAAAATGTTCTGCAAATGACTGTTCTTTTAGTTACCACCGAAATTGAACTTATCCACACACGTAGCAACTACCTCATTTTATAGTTTTGTCAGTCATTCATTTTGTTAATAATGGCTTATTGTTTGGTTATAAACAAATTAAGTACGGTTGAAATCATTACCTAACCTTCATGGCTTGTTCCCGAATCTGCTTCGCTACATACTTTGGGAAATACAATCTGTTGCTTCAAAGATAACCTTCCAACTGGAAAGTAAGGCTTTTGAGGCAAAAAGAAGTATTTTTGTTCTGGGAGGTATAGAGTCACTTCACCTAAATTTAGAAGTATTAAATATTACTGTAGTATTAAGTACTCCTACTACGATACTATAATTGTTACTATTGTTATGCGTAATATTAATTATTAGTTTTAAGTGCGAAGTGACTTTAATAGTGCTTTAATATTTTCGCACTTGAAGTACTTGTTAACATGAAGCTGGACAAGCAACCTGTATGCGGCCACAAGTTAGCTATGACTCTGAACAACGACGACTTTCCCACACCACTTGGCCCCGTAATCATGACATTTTCTCCTCGATGAACATCCACACTTAGATCTAAAGACGATATAATAGGGCCAAATATAAAGATGATTGAAAATTCCACAAACATGAACGCTAGGAAATCAAAGTATTTAGCACCAGCATTACTCTAGTAGCTCTTTAAAATAAAACTTACCTAAAGATATCTTAACATATATTTACTTATATTTTAATAGCACACTAATAACTAAAATACCATCACTGCATGATTTTTGCTAGAACTGGCTGTCCACCTGTTACGAGTGTGCGCTCGGGATCCGTTGGCAATGAGTAGGACAAGTGGCTAATTTTCACTGATAATGAATTTTGCTCCTGCTCTATTGGATAGGATTCTTCGATACATATGTTATTTTCAAAACGGTGTTTCTTTTGAGAGAAATCGACAATTTCTGACACTCTAAATAAAGAATAACATCGATATAATAATTTATCTTTCTATAGAATACTCATAAAACATAGTTAAAAGCTCCTACCTTTGTGCATAACCGCCAAGTTCTCCCAAGTTAATGGCTAGATCAGTAAGTCGTGTAAAACTGTTGATTAGGTAAATGTAGTAGAATGCATTCTTAAACGGATTTCGGTATATTATATTATTTAAATAAATAATTACGAAAAATAGAGTCGCACATATGAAGTGGAAGGACAACATTATTCAGTGAAAATCTGAAAAACGGCATAGCAAGTAAATTTTTCTAAGTACAAAATAGGGTTTGTAACGCCCTATGTAAAGATGAAATTTTAAAGGCTTTAGTTGTACTGTAGCAAAGTCAGATAAACGATGAAAAGAGGTTAGGCAATGATGTAACTCGAACATTGCTTATCTTCTCTCCCAGCTTTGTTTCATCCAGATCTTTATATGAGTCAAATATGAATATTGGAAAAATTTGAATGGCATAGGACAGAACGCCACCAAAATAATCATAAAAGAATTGGACGACTAAAATAAAAGTGTACAATTTTTATGAGAAAAAACAATTTCACCTTCTAATTACTAAGTAATCTTCAGTGAATAAATCTAGCTTAAGTGTAAACATTCTAACTTACAGAAAGTTGGATATTTCCACAAAACTAGCCTCAGTTGTCTTTTCCAAAGAACTGAGAATGCTTGCGAACAGGAAGATTGCTCAAATACAGAAGCTTTGTAGAAAGCACTTTCCTCCGCGTAGTTTCGTACCGAAACATGTTTGAAGCTGAATAAGTGGTATTGTGCTGCTTTAATTGTGTACATATAAGATGAATATTATAATAGGCCAAAGTTATCTGAGTCATTTGGAAGGAAAATGAAGATAAAAACAGAAAAGATCTAGTAACATAAAATAACCGGAAATCTCCTTCCGCTTTTTCAACCCGTGCAGCCCATTTTGTAATAGGTGATAATAGGATGCGATTCAAAATAGCACCGCAGAAGAAGTATAAATAAATTATCCCAATACCTATCCCACCCGCACTGAAAGAGCGAAATAAACTAGGATAACGAAATTCACTGAAAAAGTACGGTGGGTTCACCCACGACTGCCATGTCTTCCAAGAGTAGAATGCGATTACGAAGGGAACAATGAGAAGGGAGGGCGCAACAGAAACAGCCATGATATTCGATAACCGCTCCACGTCCTGAGTTATACGTTGGTCGCTGAATTCTCATATTATTATTTAGTGCTCAAAAGTTTTAACACTTAAGCATTTCTTCTCTCAATTCCTTATTTCCCCCTCTCTCTTAACTGGATAAGCCAACACTTATTGGTCGTTTCCCATTCATTTTACTTCTAATCCAAATTAGATTTTCGCTCACGGATTATCGATTCCATTATTGTCAATACTATTCAATGAATAGTATAAATAGTTTGAAAAATAAATATCGTGTAGTGATGAGACGATATTCTTCCGGAAACATAAATAAAGACACCAAGAAAAAAATGAGAGGCTAGCTAGAATCTGAAACTGCACAATTATTTTTAATACATAGTGGAGATATAACGAATGCAAAATGTGTTTAGAAAAAACACGAAATAGAATTATTCTAGAGAAAGTGCAGGATGAAATAACTGATTTAAATTCTGTATTATGAAGATAATGAAAAACTGCGTGATTAATGGGCGAAATAGAAACATTTTGTGGTAGTACTACAAGAAAATATGCATTCATAAAAACATTAATTTTGCTGTCATTTGTACCGACTCCATCGTTCTGTCATTTTGAATTCCAGCGTCTTTTAGGTAACTAAGCATATTGTGCAAATAAACAAATTTTAAAATCCTATTTTTTAAACATTTTTTTTAATATTGCGAAAACAACCAACGTACCGTACCCTGACCAATGTAAATGCATGATGCTCGGTAAAATGTATCCCAGAACATCGACTCGTTGCGTGAGAGAAGATCCTTGTAGAATTCTCCGACAATTATACCAGACATTTGTGTTATGACTTCTTCTGTAACAAGGATGCAGCTGAAGTTGAGTTTTTACCACTCCTTCTACTGAGTAAAGTATGATTCACTCGATTCTACAACTGTTTTTACATGCAATAAAAATTACCTAAATAACACAATTTGTTTTGATTTTCCTAAATAATTAATAGGTTTTACACTTGCCTATATGTATAATACAGTAGGGTTGCGTAGCGGGAGTCACACTGCTAATTGTTCTCTATGGTTCACAACTTCTTTCCGAGTGGGGATTTTACAAATTTAAAGAGAGCGGAAATCAACATCGCATTTCCGATCTAGTGCATACCAAACTCTCAATTTCTCAAATTTGCCCGTTAAAATAAGTTACCTTTCACTTTGTAGTGGTAAAAACTCATTTAATTATTATAATGGCTTATAAGACTTATTTGCCATCCTAGCAAGCACATTTGGCTACAAAGAGANGTTGTGGGTGAGAGAGCAAAAAACAGCACTCGATTGCTCTCCTGTGGAACTCGTAGCTCTCACTATGCGATCCCACTGCAGTTCACTTAATAATTTTGTCTCAGTAGCCTTCATTTTTAAAATTCGCAACTCCCATATATTACCACTATTAATGCTATTAAAAAATATATAGGAAGAGCTACTTTCCTAATTAAATTTGTCTTATTTTTATTATAAAGTAATTTTTTAAAGGCAGCCTATATTTATTTTAGTTGAATATTATTCGAAATTTTAATTGTACAACTCATTCATAATAAATTGTACTCCAATGTTATGATTTTTCTCACAAAGTCAGCAAAATAGTCTAACACCATGTTTCAATTGGCAATGAGATCAGGTTAGAAGGAGACAGAATCGACAAAACGTACTTCCAACTGCGCAAGCGAGGGTGAGGATGGTGAACAGAAGTGCGTAGCGGACCTTCGAGTAAAGCAGAGGGGTCAAGGTCACGATACTAGCAAAAACATGCCAACCAAAATAGAAATCCCGCTGTTCACTGCGTATCTTCCCCATTTATATTTCCTCAAATTCCTTAATTTACGTAACTCTGAAAATAGACAACTAGTATCGGTGCTCTATATAAAAAAAACAATAACAATTTAGTTGCTATGAATAATATTTTATTATAAAAACAAAACTGAAGCAATATGTAGAGTTACAAGAATTTTAGATATATAATCATAAATTTTAGTAGTAGAGTTGCTTGTTACTTATACAATAATTAGCGTTAAAGTATGGAAATCTTTTTAGCAGTTGAAGGTGAATTTGCAGGGAAACAGTGACTCAATATTCCCCCACCCACTGAACGTAAACACAGACATCACAGAACATCGCGTCGGCCTATCGGAATGAGATTTGGGGTAGTGAAGAAATATCTAAAAGAATAGAGAGGAAAACCACGAAATTAAGTAATTCTATGTATCACTTTGTTAACGTAGATAGACAGTTGAATTTTTCAACAAAAAATAATAATAATGTGTGCAGTAGTATATTGACGTTTTAGATTAATAACTAATCTATTGGACTGATTTGATTTAGTCATAATGTCATACTGGTAAATAATCAAATTTGCAGTTTAGTTCTGAAAGAGACCTGACTGGATACTTATGAAAGGTTGGGACTCGGAGTTAAAATTTGCGTAGCATTTCCTATAAGTAGTCACTGAAATGTTTTATTAAAATTGAACTAAATCCTTTATCCATTTATGGAGTTTCTATATTGCGACGGCTGGTGCAGGCTGGTGCTGCAGTCGATGTTATCAATATTGAGATCTATGTTGGATACACAACAAGTTTTAATTATTATTAAATGTTTGCTTATTGAATAGTTATTTATATTGATTCACCTACCATCCGGACAACAAACATTCCTTAATTTTCCATGATACCATGCCATAAATATAAAGTGACGATAAGAATTAGTGGTGGACATAGATTGTTATTGCCCATAGCTGAATTACCAATTGCTCGGAAAGGATGGTTTGCAATAGAAAGTAAACCAAATGACTGCAAATCCTTGGTATCATTCCAGTTATTCGTGTTTATCTCGATTAGCCGCTTCGCCTACCGGTAGTCGCTGTTTTGTTCCCCTGTCATTGTCCAATAACGCAGTTAATTCACATTCCGTGTATGTGAACATAGGTGTTGTCTACCGACTGCCCTGTCAATGACAGTTCCCTGTCCACGTGATATTAATACTCCTTTATCGATACCTCATTCATCCTCTCCACCCCTCTTTCTTGATAAGAGGCATCTCTCTATCATTAGCTGTTCATAGAATTCATGGTACTAGTTATTCTAGTTAAACTACTTCCATTATTAACAAATATTATTGCCTTATTATATTTATGCAACTTGTTTAGAAGATATTATTTACACTTGATCTATTAACATTTTCAGCATATATAGGTAACTGTACAGATCAATTTATTCTGGATTTTCAGAATATGTCGGAACGGGTTCAGTTAAATGCTTCCCTCTCATATGCTATTAAAATTCTTCGTATTAGAATATTTCCTGTTCTGTTATTTTTTTTATGTAGCCATTATATAATAAATGCCTATAGAAATGAATTTTTCGACGCATTATTGGAAACGAGGAAAATTGAAAATGTTACTATTATAATAGTGACTCCCACATATAAAAGAAATGAAAGGCTGGCGGATATGACTAGGTGAGTTTACTTAAATTTTCATTTCCACATACTTCATCCCTCCTTTTCGTATTAATTATTATATGTATTTGATTTGCTAACTCAAAAATTATATAACACCTCGAGCTAGACTGTCAGCAGTAAAATCTAATGAAAGAACATAAATTTTGTTTGATTAAGGAATCTGCTCGCGAAACACCTTGCAAATTTAGGTTAAAAGTGCCAAAACAAAGTTGGTAGTGAAACAGGTACAAAGTGGTTCATTTATTAAATATGAGTGTAACCCAATTTTTCGATTATCCCAAACGCTATCACAAGTGCGCAACCTCCACTGGATAGTAATCGAAGACGCAAATCAAACTTCTTCTGTCGTCGGGAAAATTCTATATCGCAGTGGAGTACCACACGTTTACCTAGCAACTATTAGTGATCCAGGCATGCCAAGTAAGTTGTAATTTTGCAACTTTTTAAAAAATTGAAATCTTAGCTTCTCTCGTCTGCATCAACATTGATTTTTTTTTAATCGAAAAAGATTAGTATCATTACCCGAATGTTCACAAAATAGTACGCCACAATTTGTGCTGTTATGGTTTGAAATGGGAAAACGACTATTTGACCTAAGATATTTCTAGAGCGTGGGTGGACCCATCGGAATTTCGCACTTCGATATATTCGGGAGAACTACAGCGTTAACCAGAAAGCAGTTCTTTATTTTGCTGATGACGATAACTCCTACGACCTAAGACTGTTCGATAAATACGTAAGAAAAGTAAAACGAATAGGATTTTGGGCAGTTGGTAAGTTTTATTATCTGTGAATTAACCATGTTTAACTATGGAAAGCGCTCTGAAATAAAGAGTGAAGATTGAAGAGTGAAAAGTATAGAAGTCGTTCAGGACTTGTTGGAGGTGCATTAGTAGAGGCACCTAAGGTAAACAGCAAAGGTATCATAAGTGGCTGGGATGTGGTTTTTGCTCCAAATCGATCGTTCGCCACAGATATGGCTGGATTTGCTATCAACATCAAAGAGCTATTCCGTGTTAAGTATGTTTCAGTGGAAAAATATGTTTGCTCTTATTATTATCAATGTAAATAGTGAAATGAGAATGCTGAAGAAAACAGTGAAATATTTGTGTAATGATTAAAAAGGAGAATTTAGAAGAAGTAGTTCATATGAAATAGTTATATACTCAACTATTTCTTAAGCGCTTCGTTCAATACGGATTGTGCGAAGAGCTACAAGCAAGGCCCGGAATCATGTTTTCTTTCTCAGTTCAAAATCGAAAAGGAGCAGTTGGAACCATTTGGGTACAATGATAGTCCAAAGGAAGTACTGGTTTGGCATACAAAAACAGCTAAAGTCAGTGCCAAAGGACAAAAACATGGGTACATGATAGAATGACGCAGAATGCGGACAGCTGATAATTTAATAGTTTATGATTTTATTTATTTCTTAGAATATTTCCTAACAAACATATAATTGAGACATTATTATTAGAGATATTAGCATAAATAGTCACATAAAGTGAGCCATAGAATTAATTCAGAGAAGAACAAGTACGGGTAAAGTAATTAATAGTCATCATTTCAAAAGGGTTTTTTGAACATCTTCGGTTTTCCAGGACGTAGCTATTGCAATATGAGTGGTTTATTTCTTGTATTTCAAAGTGGTGTTTCTATAGTTTTCGCTTTATTTGCTTTACTTGATTGTACAACTTAGAAGACAACAAAATAAAGACTATTATGCCAAATAGATTCGACGAGTTCGCTTTGTTGTACTTGTGGTCGTTTATGTGAGTATTGTTCAATTTTGAGGATAGCGAGTTTTCTGTTTTTTGGCTTAGCTGAATTTTCGGTAGAAATACTATATAAATCTCGAACTACCGAAAGACATCACTTAACGAATAGTAAGATTTATACAGACATTATTTAAATCGAGAAATTTTGATAGTTAGTTGTTTAGGCAGATATAGGTGGTTATTTTATTTTTTATGGAATAAAATCTCTGCTTATCTATGTCAAGGTGTTGAAAATTACTTCCTGCAACCATCAAAAACTGTTCTCGATAATTTTTGATTCGAGTAAACCGGTCTTTTAATAGAACAAGTGACACTAAAAGTGCACATCGCGGCATCAGTTGCAAACTGTCTTTGTATATATCAAGCTTTGTAAGTGATGTAAACAAATGTTGCTTAGATTTTACAGTGAAACTACTATCAACAAGAAATAGAATTTTAAATTTCACTTTTTTATTTTAACTAAATATAATAGTTCTAGAGAAACCACTTATTAAACGAATTATATACTTTTGCTAGTCTTCAAAGTTCTTCCCAGTAACGGTTGTTTTTGATTGCCATTAGTTTCACTATAAATTTCATACAAAGAGGAGAGTTATTTACCATTTATTTACGCTAACTACTTAACAGTAGTTGGAAACTTCAAAAATTTCTTCAAATTATCTTTTAAGCAATAGTACTCGCCCTTCTTGTAATTGATACGCTGAAATTATAAATATAGCATAAAAGTCTTAAGCAATTTAAATTCTATAAAACTACAAAAGTCTAGGTAGAAAAATATATGGCAAAAAGTAATGAAATGTATACGATAAGCACTTACTTTGCATAAGTCTTCGTACTGCTTAAATGTAGTAGTACTTTGGAACTTGTCGCATACTTTGTTCACCACCGTATAATCTGAGCATTTCTTTGAACTAGCATATTTCCTGATCTGTAATTCTATAGCTAGTTTTAAATTTTCCTAATCTAATAAATGCAATAAGTGTAGTATAAGTAAGCGCAATTTAGAGTTTCAATCAATGCCAATATAAAGGAAAAATAGTTACCAAAATGTTGCGATGACTTACCGTATCATAACTTGATTTGTATACATCCAGAATATACTTATTTACATGACTTTTCAATTTTTCAAGCGAAGAGTTTTTGCTTTTCAGGCATTTATCCAGTGAACTTAATATCGACAAGAATGTGGATTGTTTTGAAACGGGAAGATTTTTTCGCAAATTATCAACAAAGTCTGAAATGAGTGCTAGAGATAATAGTTCATTATTCATTATTAAAATGTTTGTCACTAAACATTTGACAGGATAACATGTGGAAAGAGGAATTGTGGCATAGGCAATAGATTCTATTAATAAGGGAATGAAGGGGAACTGATTTTAGCAACTCACTACCCATCACATCGTTAAGCCCTATCTGAGAACACGTGTCGTTGGCGGCCAGTTTGATAGGCTGAAGAAACGCCTATTATTCATGTCCCAAACAAGAACTTCTGTCGTTCCATTGCTAGCACCTATTTAGTGCTGTCACTTGGAAACTAATAGGTGCACTAAATATTTATACGAGAATAACGAGCACCTCAACTCAAAGTTGTTTATATCTCTTCGCTAAGCCTAAGTCCTATTTCAGTATTATATGGAACAATCAAATAAACATGAACAGGTATTTACTTCATCGTTTAAAACGAATGGTTTGCTTTTAAGACATACTTTAATATCTGAAACAACGAGGTTTGTACGATTACGACGATGCTAGATTTATATCACCTACCTTTGTAATATCACTATCGGTGAGCGAATCTTGTATCATAAATTTTCGTAAATGGTCTATGCAAACTTTTTGATCACCGTATGCATGAGCGACTAGAAGAAGAACGACCAAAGTGGTTATAGACATTCTTCAGCTTGTCAACGTCGCTGAACAGCCAGTTTTATACTCAGAACTTAATCTGATTCCTGATAGGGCATAAAGATATCTACTAATAGAGTATTATTGGACACGCCTGCCACGTTTTGAACAACGCCTGTCCTAATAACTTGAACAGACTGGTTTCCTGAATCCCATATAATTAGCAGGGCACAGAAAATTTATACACTCTCTACTGTCACAGAGCTTGCCTATTCGGACATTATATGCATCTTAGGGTCCTGCTTGAATTTTTTTTTACGTATCTCAGTTCAAAGTTGGAATTTAAACATTGAAATGAAAGGGATGGATTTCCAAGTTTAAGTGCTATACAAAAGAAAACTTGTATTCTCTGTTTATATATTATCCATACGATATGAAGCGCTTTCAAAAACTTATTTTTACTATATAAATTCACAGAAATACCCCGAATCTATCCAATCTGTAGAGATATTATGAATTCCCCATATCCAATTCTGAACTCTTTCCCAATCCCAACTTTGGACTATGCACAAAAATACAAAACGGTCAGATAGGATCCTGAAGTGTTTTATAATAAGCGAATTTTAGTTGTATTTACCAAACATGTAGCAACACATAAACAAAATTAATGGAGTTAAGAATTTACTAATCATATTGTTAGCCTTATCATATTTATGAACTATTTTTTTAAATATCTGAGATTCATGGTTTTCATCCTTTAAGTTAATATCATGGGAAAATATCGAGAGTTATAGACATTTTCTGCCTCATTCACACACATATTCTGCTTAAGTTCTAAACCCAAGGAGATTTGTATGTGATCTCACGGCAACCTAAACTGCGACTGAGGGACGAATATTCTGTAACTGCTCTAGTCATGGTGAAAGTTCTCGACAAATAGCTGGTTCACTGATATATTTTAATTGTGAAAAATTGAAAACCCCATAAATATATTGAAATGCAGCTAATTAAATTTATGGAGTTACTTAAATTATTCCTTAAAAATTAACTGGTTTTAATTCAAGGATGCATGAAAGTTTTAAATTTATACTTTCCAATTAAGGTATTTATCCAGTAATTAGACTTTGTACTTTTATCAAACAGTGAAATTGTAGGGAACTGCTTATATTTATTATACAATAATATCACGTGGAAAAAAATTCATTCATTTTGTCCATGCTCTGCAGATTGTCTTTCTCCCATTTCAGTAGGGCGTCCATCATATCTTTCTAGAATTAAAATAATTCCTATATAAGATGCTTGTTTTCTTTAATTCCCTCTAATCTTCTCAAAGGATAAAAACAAATAGATAATGAGGACAATTTGGTGATAAAAGTTGTATTGTCAATATTTTGAGAAATATACGACAACCGTTTTCTGCTTTCCGACAGTGCGTACCGAAGCTGCAACTATGGGAAGCATGAATTGGGAAAGAGATGTTGATGGATTTTCACTGATGTTAGCCGATATACGGTCGAATTCAATTTCGAACTGTAAATATGCTTAAGCTTCTAAAATGACAATTCGGTGTCGAAATTTGAACATCACTGGAATATAATGAAGGATTCTCGTATGTTATAAGAAAGTATTTTCGGAAAAGATGTTGCCACTCTAAGGAGTAAATCTCCAGGTAATTAACCGAATATGTGTGATTCACAAGAAATGCCGCGTACCTCGTCGAAGTTTTCTCCAAGTATTGGTCGGAATACTTTTTCGGTCACATTGAAAACTCCACACATCCAATTCTGCACATTAATTATATCATCAAATAATTTCTGCGTTGAATTTTTGACCTAAACATTCAAGTTCCCAGTTCAGATACTCTATATTTCGTTTTATAGAACTAGCACCTTAAAAGCACTACGAAATATTATGCTTACATAACAAGAAAAGGCTTGTGGCTTATTAAAGGAATAGATTATATTGTATTAATTTTTGGACACACCTTTGCATTTTTTAATGATTCTATGAAAGCAGTTGCTTCATCTCGTTGTTGATTTATCTCCACCAGATTCTTTGAGAATATTTTAATAAACTGGAAGGATTGTGTATTGTTTTGACAATGAGTGACCATGGAGACTGTGATCTAGCCATTATAACAAACAACAAAAACCTACAGTGATTTTTAGTCTTAAAAGTGTTAAGAGTTCTAAAGATCGGAGTCTAGAAAAGATGCAGCATCGGTTAGTACCGAAGTAATCTGAGATAGAAATCGCCGCTATTCTTAAGTATATCGCAATGGTTTATAGGAAATCTACTTTATTATCTGTGCTACTTCCACCCAAGCCACTTTAATATAAATTTTTACTAACAGAAATAATAAAAATAAATAGAGCGATTCACTGCGAGTGGGTTAATAGAGCTGTTAAAAACCTCTTCTGAATGACTTACTTCCTGAGACTTATTGGGAAATATCCCAGTCTTGTCCATCTTACGTTCCAATAATAGCGGATCAATAGAAGATCGCTTAATAGATAATATTATTAATTAGTACCTTGAGGGTTAGCTAACAGTCAAAAATTAAGGACTGACTATTTTGTTGTTGCATGCATCGTAGGGAAGGTCTTGTGTAGATGTTTATTTATTTGTCAGTAAACACATAATTATCAACTAACCATTATCCACCCATTTGACAGAATGATCAATAAATGTATGGTCAAACAGAGCAGTGTTCGAAAGAACATGACAGTTTAGTAATAATACTAGCTGGCAGGAATGTTTTTTACTGAGATTATCCCAGATGATTCATTTGTAATAGGAACACTTTTGTTGGAGGATCTCTACAATGTGCCGCTCTGCAAACAACTTACAAGAAAGGCAAATTAGAAAACTTTCTCTAGAGAAATCAATGAGCTTACGGGATCTTTATCCCACTTTCAACATCTTTCATCCAATTCAAAATCACTTTTGTGACAGTACCGTGTTTTAATGATTCCAATTTGTACCTATAATCCTCTTTTTTTTTTATGAACTATTAGATCATATAATACGGGTGCAGATTTTCCCGAATTTTGGCAACTTACGTAAATATATTTATTTTATCTCTTTAAATATAATAATAGAATAAGTTTAAAATATTTCAATTTTTTGTACTTGTCAGCTTGTATGCACGAGCGATTTGTTTCCTTTCTTTGTAATTCAGTCTTCTCATGAGATACTGAAAGCAAATTATTTCTTGTAATTAAAGTTCTGTCTAAACATCTAGTCAATTCTGTTTACTGTTGAAGCATTCATGAATACAGCTACATATATGCCTATAGCCACCTACAAAAGAATTAAATTTGAGATTTAAAAACGTGCAAAATGAACTTACTTTTAAAGCATCTAATTGATCTTCAGTTAGCCATGAGGAAGCTTCTTTAATCACCGATCTTTCAAGAGCTTTGTGAAATTTGGAGAAGTCTCCCTTGTATTTAGTTGATTCTCGTCTAAATCCGGATGCCTAAAATTGCAAATTAAGGATAGTTAGATGTAGTAATTTTCAACAGCCTAATATAATATGTAATTTAAGAGGAAGGAGTGCTAACAATACTGCCAAAGAGTGAGGATCCTGCAGCGGAAGGTAGCTTGAAGGCTTCGATGAGCTTTGCGAGTTGACTCTGCGAAATAATGATTTTGCATTATATTTCTCACATAATCGCTTAATTCATCTTCATATTATACGTAGTAGTTATGCTCCCATTCCTCTCCAATGTTTTTATTTTACACTTTTTAGCAAACCTGGTAGTTGATCAGCCAGTACATTATTCTGTTGGTGGAACCCAGACCCTGGTCGATCTTGGGGAATTTCCGACGATGCGTTTTTCTTATAGTATTTTTAAACTATAAAATAATTATATGAGAATTTCACAAAATGTTTGATAGTTTTCCTTATTGTGTGACGAAATTAAATAGTTATATTTTTGTTTAATTATTGATCACAGCTGAAATTTTTTAAATTCGAACAATTTTTCCATTTTTACAGAATATTCTAATAAATAACAATATCAGTTTAAGAATTCTTAGGAAAATTTTCTAGCATACCTCAGTTTCTGCTCGTTGGACGTCCTTTAGAGTTTTAGCTTCATCAATTTTTTTAGCTAACTGCAAGCATTAAATTACTAATAGTAGCATAACTTTCCATTCCATTATACCTAGTTTGCTAGTTAAAATACTCCTTTTATAATTGAAGGAGACATTTCCCGAGGGTTAGTTGCACAAATGAAGTATGCGTGGAGATCAAGTACCTCTTAACTTCTTTACCTAGTAAAAGAGATGAAATACTACATATTTAGTTAGAAACAAGAGCAAAATTTACCTTCGAAATTTCTTTTTCAGGAATCATCTTGGGCGAAACACCTTCTCTAAAAGCAGACAGTTAATAAAGCTTGATCTTGCCCCAAGAAAATGCATTGTTGATGTCCTATCAGGAATCATAAGATTGCGAAAATATTTGGTAAAATTTAAACATCATTTCTTTAACACCTTCAAAATATTATTGTGATAATAATAAACTTTACAATAGTAAAGAAGTAATTAACGATTATATTTCTATTCAGAGATGATTGCCATGAGTAATAAGCGAGTTTTAGAATACTCTTTCGAGATCATTCGTAGCTTTTAAGAGTATTTCAAGAAAGTTATAGAGAATTGTTGAAGATATGAGTAAAGGAAAACTACCTGAGGAAGATCCGACGATAAATGGCAGGATTCACATATCCACTTACCATGATGAAGAAGCAGAATAATAGGATCACAGAAAAAGCATGCATCGTTGCTGAATTCGAGTTCATAGTTGTTAATTTGCAACTAATTAGCATGAGGAGTATCAACCATGTAAAATGCGGTCATTCTATTCGCTTAGAATATATGAAACTCCATAAATGTATTAGGAGGCTGTCACTTGGGCACTAAATATAGGGATATGGGGGCGTTGAGATTTCAAGTTAATAATGAAATCCTAAAATACCGACACTACCACATATATATTTATTTAAATAATAAATTGATGAGTTTGTAAAAAAGATGAAAATATTTTCACATAGACTTTCTTGGATTTAGTTCTTCCATAAAAGCTATTTTTATATGATGAATAAGAGTGGTTTTGTCGGTTAAAGTGAGTAATTGACGGGAAGTGATAACGTTTAGCTCCTGTCTAAAGAACTGGTGGGTAGTCAGTGACCCGGATAGATTTTATATGAGCATTACTTACTTGTCGTGCTTGACCTAATTCGAATAAAGAGATTTCCATTAAGACATGCTTACGAACTACTTCAAAGGCATATTTGTGCTAACTACCGTGGAATACACAAGGACAAACGGCTTCTAAGATATTTACAGAAATTTGACGTAAGCCTGTTCAAGAAATTTAATTAACTAAGCTTATTTATCTATTTAAGTTTATGTACAATAAATAAGAAGTTTACTGTAAATGAAAATTAGCAGTTTCTCCGATTTTAGTTATAATTGATTATGATCAGAAAGACAGTAGATCGACAACGTAATTTAAAATGACTAATGGGTTATAAACAAAAAAATGTATTGTTGACCATTTAAATATTATCTCAAATTTCCCACAAATTGTGTTCTTAGTACTCCATAAAATTTAGAAAAATAAAACAGAAATATTAAACGATATCTTTGCACAATCGAAATAATATTCTCTCTCCCATTTGAAAGGATTACATGATAGATTATCTGCAATGTTTTAGTTTTATTTTAACAAAGATTCCCTCTTCGAACAAATTCAGTGGTAATTAACGTTTTCTATTTGGCAACATCTTATGAGACGATGAAAGTGCACTCCAACAACGTCATCACGAAAACACCATTTTGGGAAACCGGATCCACACCCGAAAACAATGACGAGTACATCTTTGATCGGTAGTTATAACTATGTGTTAGACCTAAACATATTGTTATCATTCTTAATTATCAAGAAACCATCTAATTAGCTATAAATGATAAAATAAGGTCCAAATCTTAAACTGTAAATACAAGCCTACATTTTATTAAAAGCACTGTAAGATTATGAAGAGGTGTGGAGTAGCTACATATCACGCAACCTTTAAACCACTTCTGACCCTCGATCTCTGTAGCAGAACCAAAACGGCACGCTTATTACAGCGACCGTCATACTTCTACAAGTTGTACCCATTTCCACCACCTGGTCTGAAATGCAACATAAACGAGTGATATAGCAAATATTGTTATATAGTAGTCCTTTGACGTAATTCACCTAAGATGTATATTTTCATAGTTTAGGAAGTAAATAAGGAATCAGAAATCCACATAATGCAGACAATTCGAATTTCAAATTCCTAGTTCAACATTTATATTTATATATTTTGGAAAACTGTTGTTATGAAAGGTGTTGATTAGGTTTTAAATACAGCGTGTTTTTCCATTCCGGACAGGTCCAGGATGTTGCCGTCCTCATCATGGGTGACGGCGAAACCAAGAATATCCGTTTGCCAGTACAACCATGTTCTACTCTTCTCAGGGTTTTTATTCATAGTGAGTCATAGCAAAAAGATTAGTTCTTCACCCTAGGTCTCGTTATTAACAAACAACTAATATAAGTAATAAGTACTCGTTTTCAGTTACTACAAAGAAGGATGTGTAATAAATAGACATACTTGTTGTAAATAAACGAAAACAGTTTCTTTGCCATCTTAACCATAGAAATGATAAATTGGAAAATGACAAAACTGTTTAATATTTACTAGTTCCATATATCGATGCTATTATTCACTGTTGAATTGTCATTATAAAATGTTCATCCAATTCTATAATGGTGTCGTTTTGATACCATACATATTTCCGAAATTATTTTAATCCCTTCATGAGGTCTCTTTTATTCTAAAATAATAGTCATATATAACGTAGTTTTTGAATCTAAAAGCCAAGTAGCAGAAAAAAGTGGAATAATGTACCTGAGATAAGAAGAAAGTGTGTAAGTTAGTACTCAAGCGTGTCTCCTTATTTGGTCTCAGCGGGATTCCGGTTTCTTTTTATCAAACAATGTTTTCCTTTCAGCCACTCACTTGCAACCACAGCTCTTCCAGCTGATTACTGTACTTGTCGTGCTATGTCCTTTTCGATATGCTTTGAAACGTCTTGCTTAAAATTTAGTTAATATCTGCATTGCATGGCGATAAGATTTGCTATTCAGTCTAGTAAATAATAAACATTTATGTATACATAGCTATTTGGTTATGAATATCCGTAATTTCTGTATGTATAAAGATTAATGAGGTAATGAATATGATTCGCTGATAGTAATTTCAAGCAGTTTTGAAAATAGTCATCTAGTACAATCTATATTATGCATTTACATGTAAAAACCGGACTACTGTGAGAGATATTGTCGAAGGACACTAGTCTTTGTGGCGTGGAACTGATCTTTTTATTTTTATTAAACGCACGGTAGTTTTTTTTCCACTTGATGGGTGCGGACATTTTCGGGCAGTATGATTGATCACATCTGTTGCTTGAAAGATCGAACAGTTCGCTTCGATGGCGTTTGATAGATCGTTTAATACTCAGTGGGTGTTAACGTAACATCAATAGAGAACTAATTAACTGAGCTATGATACCGACCAGATTCAAAATTAGACTTATCACAAATAATTGGTTAAGAAAATTTTACGTAATATCCACGTCGTTAAAATTTTAATTAGCTTTGGTAGTAAAAAAACAAAAGAAAGATAAAATCCATCTAGCAATGGGATGCAATTGAAGAAAATATGAAGATATATCACCCATATGATCCCTTTAAAATAGTGTACTTTACACACCTTGCGTTCTTCTACTTCCTAAGTGTCTTAGCAAAAGCTTGTAATAATCCTTTTTCAGTCGTTTGTTATTTGATGGTCTACTGTCTAGCCAAATGAAAAAGGGATTCGGCACATTTCTCTAGAAAAGTATTTAATATAGAGGAAATTAACCAATGTCTTTGTCTTTCCACTTATGATGAATAACTCCGCTGTTAGTACTCCGTTCTTCTACGATATATAAAATATTATTTAATACAATAATTACGGTCTATATACTATATTTACGATGTTGAGAAAATAGCGTAGGTCTACTTAGATTGTCATTTATTCCCATTTTAGTGAAAATTTTTGTGTTCTTACGAGAAAATGATAATATTGGCTCTTTATAAAAGTTGTAGGAAGGGCGCCAAACTTAGTGGTGGGACTGTCGGCAGCTTTCAGGGGCATAAATGTGAACCTAGCTAAACTGCAGCATGAACAGAATCACGTGGCCGATGCTATACATATGTTTCGCTTGTCAGCAGTCGCTGATCCTGTTTTCTCAATCTACTCCAACGTTCTGCTGGCTTTGTTGTCATGTTTACAAGATCACCACCACTTATATATAGCAAATACCTTACAAAACGACACTCACTCATTCACTGGCACTTGTTCCGCTAAATTATTCCATATAACTATTCAGAATTACATATATTTTAATAATTTTCACATTTTACTTCAAACGAATTAAGTGGGACATTTGGTGAGTTGATTAACAAGCATGAGAACGTTTGCGCCATTTGATGACGAATTGATCACCATGTCTCGTAGGTTTGCGGACAGCCTATTGCTTCGATTTGATAAACTGATAGAAATCGAGTGGTCGGCTGTCTGGACTGTTTGTGTTTTGTCTGTGACCTGTTCCCACACCATTCTGTTGTTAAGCAGAACTATGCACGTAACTTTATGAGGAATTTAACACTGGTGACGAGAAGCGAGAAAACATCTGCGGATCAAGCTATTTCTTTCTAGCAACTTCCCACAACACTAAGCCTTAATATGCTTTACCGTTAATTTTTGTACTAATTAAGATTATAGTGAAGAAGCCTAAAATATTAGCAGCGAGAATGACAAAGTAGTTTCTCATCAACATCTCTCTCTTTTGTTAAAATTCAAGAATATCTTTATGATGCGATATCAATTATAATACTTTTTGTGATTTTAAAAGCTACAATCAACGTGTTCAGTGACAATTTGACAAAGCCTCTGAAATAGGCTAACTACGTGTGTTGTGCGATCTTTTATAAATTCATAGAACCAACTTAACAATTAGCCTTGAATTAACGCAGCCGGCTCAAATTTTAGCCCAGTTTTGGAAAATGCTAATGTGCTCAAGTTTTGGCACAGCTCATTGATAAGAAAATCAATTAACTTGGAGTTTCTTTTTTTACTATTTTCATCGTGAAAGATTAAACTAGTTAGGTGATGGCAGCTCCTAATATGTTTTTTGAAGCCTAGAGTGTCTAGACACGTTCTAATGGGCCAATACAGCGCTTTTTTTAACCCAATGATACACCCAGTAGGATAATTTTACAGTGCACTATTGATTACCAATGCCAGGAATAAGCCTTGGACCTCAAAATCCTGCTGATCACCCGCAATTTCTGTCGTCGAATGCTTCTCGTAGCGCATGCAAGTGTAAATTTGCTTATAATATTACTAACATGTCAGTATTCAGATACACATGTATTTAGTAGGTTTGTGATACACAGTCTACCAACAACAGCACACGGAAATTTTCTCTATTTTTCTTTTATATCTATCTTTTGCTATTATAAACAAATCTCCATTGTTTTGTCTGGTTTTATTTCGCTAGTGAATCATTTCTATCGCATATTTTAGAGCAATGCCATTTTATATACTTGAAAATATATTTAACTCTTAAAAATCAAAATCTGTTTGTACTTCTAGCAGTAGCTTTTCTACTGTGAAGATGATATTTTAATGGTGAATTTAAGAGACAAATCGTGTCTCCCGTAGAACATATCGTGCTTAGTACGAGCCTAAATCGTTGTAAATATAACTTCTGCTGTTAACTTCTTTGGTAGTAAAATAGTATAAGATGCTGCAGTGAGCAGTGATTTTCATAAATTGTTTTCACTTCACTTTCAGTAATTTGTTTCTTCTCTCATCCCATAACACCCTATGTGACAACGATTCAATCAATTCATTGCTATAATAACACTGCTTAAGTCATTCCAGCATGGAAAGGATATGCTTCTGTCTCTCTGATCATCCGCGACGTATTCTACTCACCTTATTCTTGTTATTATGTCCCTTGTTCAGGTTAGAAGAACATTTAACACATTTAGCCAAAAATAAAGTAAAGCCCATAATTATTACTTCATTTCTATATACTTTGCAGCAGCATAAATGTAATAATTGCAGTTATTTCGTACTCTATCCATTCAACATCGAATCTGATATTCGAAGAGGATTCGCACAGAAAGACGGTAGATCGACAGAGGAGTTTAAAGTGAGTAATTGGCAATAAATGCTCTTCCACTCGTGCTCCTATCATCTTCTTGCTCATTTATTAGCATTAATTTCCATATTTTCTCTTTGCATTTGAAAGCTAATCAATAGATTCTATGTTTTTGTGCAGGCTTATGTTAGCAGGGGTTCTTTTCGAAAGCCATGTTCCGCTGATTACCTTTCAAGGTCTTCTAGAAAAGACTATTTAGTATCTAAACCGGCAGACCCGGTTATCTGTCACACATTGAAAACCAATCCAACTGACCATTTTGGACACTTATACTGTCCACGAAAAGCGTTTAAACATTTTAAAATGCAAAAGTAGTTTTTACTTATTTCTACTCATATTTTCCTTTAATATCTATTCTATTGGCTCAAGACATATAGAAAAGTTTAGAAACAAATCGCTTATTGAACTATTATCAGATCTGGTTGTATTTTTAGGTGTTTTTTTCGAATTAGAAAATCATTGCATACTTGAAGTAAGCTACGTGTAAGATGTTAAGAGGTGGTAGTTTTAAAGGTTATCTGTGAGTTCTAATGAAGGGTTGGAAATAGTTGTCACATATTTATTTCAGTAGAAGAGGACTTCTCTTTACTGATATGTAGTTTGGTAGCACAAGAACGCTCAGCCGAAAACTATCTCACGTTATCCGTCGTAGTGGCGTTAAACTTGTTTGCTGTCCATAAAGTAAATAGTTCTAGCTTTTTCCAGCATAAAAATCAAGAAATGCGATTCAGATCCTATACCTTCTCAAATGCATATACGTTTTAAGAAAATTGGTCAGTAGTGGAAAAAAAAGCAGCGAACCATCTGATAAGCACATTTTCGCTATAATTTATTTACCTATTCGAACAATAAAATATAACTAGGAAACATTCTAAACTTTTAGATTACTAGAAGTAAAAATGTTTAAGATGTGTAGCATTGAAACTCTTCTAGATACTTAGGTATATATTTAACTTTTTACCACAATTTCTTTTTTCAGAAGAAAAAAGAAAATTATTGAACCACACAACACTGAGCCGTATAAATAAATAAAAAGTCTTTTTCTGTTTTACTTTCTTTATTTTTTCCATTAATAAAAACACAGCTGAGATGTCCTTGAAAAAAACTGCGATTATGTCTTTGTCACTCCTATGAAAGAATTGCTGAGCACTAATTTAGACCTTAGATGTCTGAAAATGTTTCGCATTATTCAAAGAAAAAACAAATCATAGGTGTCTCGTTAAAAACTACTTTTAACAACAAAATTCAACACGGAATATTGGTAATAGAAAAGTCATTGATTGAGAGATACCATTTTTTCTGTTCCTTGTACTTTTCCTACTTATCCGTAAATGCAGTTTTTTTTCAGTTAAGATCGGTTCTCCCACTAATTGTACTGTTTTATCTCATTGCACTTTTACTAAAATTGTGATCCTGAACTCTCAATAGCCGCTGCTACTCAAATCCACTTTACTCTAGTATTTCGAGTGTTACAACGTAATGACTTTTATGGTCTTTGAATGACTCTCTCTCTCTTTAGTTACGGACGGGACAGCGTTAACAAGGTAACCCTTCTGACGCATGCTAACCTTGGCCATTTAGAACAACAAGCCAACCAGCGTTTAGATAAAATAAATGTTTTGTTCTATATGTGAAATGTAATTATATAATTTTAGCTTAAAATTCTTAACTAATTGTGTTGGAGAGAAAAATGTTAGGGTTCTAGCACTAAACAGTATTTTTAGAAGTTTGCTGAATTCTACAATTTTACCTTCGAAGGATTGGAAATTTGGGTAGTTCTTGTTAGTTCCAAGAAAGGAAGTGGAAATGAACGCATGAATATGTCAAAAGAAGTTCTTAATGAGGTGAGACACTGTTTTTCTTGATATAAATTATAGTGTGTAATTCCTCGGTACATTAAGAGACATTGAAAAGATAGTTCTGACCCATTTTCTCAGTATTTTTGGAGCTTTCAGATTAGTGTTGACGAGGTATGACTCGGTCGCTACCCACTTTCTTTATTTAAAGTGCGTTTGCCTTTCAATCCAGTGAGAAAATTAATAACCACAACTGTAGGCCATTATTCTCTAGTGGACTTCAACTGGAAAATCAGTCCTAAGCCTAAGCCACGTCGAAATTACCAAATACTTTCTTCCAAATCAAGCCTTTGTGTTAATTTATCATGTAAGGAAATACGTGTAAGTCGCTAGAAGAACTGATTTCGTCCATTTCACAATTTCTGCAAAAACTAAACATTCCCGATTGAAAACTAGTTTAATGTCTAGTTTTTCTTTATTATTTACAGATAAGGTGAAGTCATTTAAACATCCCAGATTTTTCACAGAGCCCAGTAAACGGAGAATTGGAAAATTCAATAAAGAGATAGATTAAATTTTATAAAATATAGGACATTTGAACAAATACTTTTCATTCTAGAAGATCATGAAACCAAAGATGTGCATACATGAAAAAATGCGCTGGAAAAGACGAGTGAAGAATGTGCAACACTCATTTATTTAATTTTACTTGATTATATATTTCTTCTTTTATATAGGCTTAGATAATGCTCTCTAAATTTCACGTGATGATTTTAACCACTAGGTAATTAAAGTAAACCTTGCTAAAATATTGCACTTTTTGCGAATGATAACGAACTCTTGAACTGTTCTTTAGTCGAAACAGAGTTGCGAAGAATCGATAGATTTCATTTCAGACTAGATTCAAAATTTGTACTAAGCCTCGGAATTGATTTTCAGATCGAGCGGTTAGATCACTTCGTGCAGAATTTATCACTCGTTTACAATGGCGAAATCGTGCAATTCAAAGACACTCAGGGAGCACTAATAAATTATCTGTTCAATTGGTACAAAGTCAGTTGTGAATTTTAGAGTTTGAAACTAGTTTGCTGATCTAATAACGTGAAAAGCAAACATCATTTACTTATCTCTAAGTTGGCCCAACCTAGAGAACGAAAGAACAGATTAAAACAAAAATGCTCTGAATGCATCTGACACCTCTACTACAGTTTCAACTTATCTAACAAACACTGAATACTTTATGTATTGTATATTTCTAGTTTGCCTACCACTGGTCCGATTATGTTTCCGATATTAATCTCACATTTCCTGTAGCCTCAGCGATGGGGCACAAATTCTTCCTCGGCAGCCACTTTTTCGGAGTTAACAAGCATAAAGATACAGAGGTTTGTGGAAAAAGTTTTACAGTTGCTCGTTAGTCTCACCTAAAATAACTTACATTGAAGAATTATTATATTTATCTCCTTGTTCTGTAAATACGATTACCTTAGCTAATTACAGCGTGGTCCAATTGAAACTATGGAGCACGTAACTCTGTGGTACATGAGTCAGGCAAACAATTTTACTCAAAAGAAGCGTCTTGAAGCCATTCAAATGAAACTATTCCAACTCAGTAGAGAGGATCAATTCAGTGACATTATAAGCTTTGAGATGTACGGAGATCAGGTACCCGTTCTATCGCACTAAGCTGTGAAATATTAAATTGATAAAACCTACTGATTTAGGTGGCAAATGCTGAGATGCTTAGGGGTACCTTATACACAATCAAATTATTCCTCGTCGGAGTCGCCATGATGGTTGTCTTCATGTTATTTATGTTCCAGCATCTAACAGCCAAATCCCAGGTATTTTAAACCAACAAATTTTTCATCACTCAACATTTATATCAGATATACTATATAGAATGGTTAAGAAGTAAACAATATTGAAATTCTTGTAACTCTCTTAAAGATTAACAAAAATTGTGATGGCAAACCATTTCTGGTGTCTTATTATTCTGCTTCCTTCATCACGTTACCCTAATTAGCATATGTTTCCACTATAATATCTATAAGTAACTTTATCATAGAATAGTAAGAAGACCGCATAGTACTTTATTTTTCTGCAATTTTGCTCAATCGTTATAGTCTGTGTCGTTTCACCACAACAAACGTCTAAATTCTGTCTTCGAATTCTGAGTATTTTACATATTTCCTGAGTTAGCTCAATCACTTCAAAAATCGTCGCTTTAAATCATCAATAGGGACAAACTCTTTTGTGGAGCATTATTAAATCTTTTTTTCTGACTGCATGAAATGGGGTAGCGTCCCGCATAGAAAAGAGTTCTGTTGGATATGAGATTATGCCGTGGGGAAGAAGATATTCCTTGAGATGAGCACTGGTTTAGTAGATATAAATGACCTTTACTCTAGATTATAAAATATCTCTTTCTACGTTCGCAGCGTTTCTTACAAAGGAAAATGTTCTAAATTAATGAAAAGTATAAATTGTTGCCTTTAAAACATCACTGGGTAAATTTTTTACTTATTGCATATGTTAACGAAGTTAAGATAGTTGTAGAGGCAGGAAGATAATTTTTTAAAAATGTCCTTAAATCACAATTTTTGGCAATTTAAAGAAAGCTGTAATATCTTAGAAATTGCCTGTTTGACTCATTATGTATATATGCAGAGACTATATACTAATAAAATAAATTCATATGAAAGTTGCTAAGCAGATATAGAAGAGAAATTTGAAAGAAAGTATAGGGTAATTTCGCTGCATAGCTTAGCAGAGAGTTTTCAGCTATTCATGATCATCGGCGCAATCGGTTCTCCAACTCTCGCTACCTTTGCCTGCTTTGCCATAATTGGCTGGGCAAGTGTGCCGTTCAACTCCATCATGTGCATTACTCCGTTCCTTGTGTTGGGCATAGGTATGGTACTTTTCAAAACTATTATTATCTTATTATTTCATGGATGCTCCGTCGTATCTGTATTGAACTACAGGAAATTTGGTACACTTAATATATCTCACTATGGGTAATTTTAGGCGTTCATATATATTTTTAGGTAAACAAAAGAGATAGTACACTTTTTTACACTAAAAATTAAACAATTGTAGAAATATCGAAAAATACTTAATTCATTAAAATAAGCACCTTCAGAATGTACAGCCCTTTCCCAATGAGATGCAAATTTATAAATCACACTTTTATTTATTGTCCTTAGAATCAAAACACCTGCCAACGTCCGTTTCAGCCTCTGTTATGTTGTGAAACTGTCTATCTCTCATGTGATTGTCTAGCGCCACGAAAAGGTGATAATCGCTTGGATAAATGTCAGGAGAATATGAGGATGAGGTAGTATCTCCATCTTAAATCAAAAATCTTTTCACGGGTAAGTTTTGCAACATGAGATCTTGTGTCGTCCTGGAGGGAGTGTTTTCCTTCGATTAAGTAGTCCTAGCTGCTTCTTAAGTAGCGCGTCCCTCACACACTAGAGTTGCGTACAGTATACCTCGGCCTTAATTGTTTCATCCGTAGCCACAAACTCGTAGTGACAATACAGGCTGCAGTCTATCACACACAATGCATAGTCTTTTGATGATGAAGCGGTGCCTTTGAAGTCCGCGGTACTGGGTCACTTGGTGACAATCAGTGACGAGTTCGCTTGTTTTTACAGTACAAGACTCACTTTTCATCAAAAATGAGTAAATGAGTAGACAATCCAAAAACGCTTCGTCTGAATGTCGTGAAAGGAGTGAAGAACAAACCGATAGCTTTTGAAGTTTATTATCATTCGACGAGACATGAGGTACCATTTGCTTAGCTGCCATGATTTTCCAAGTTGATCTAAGTGCAAATCAATTGTTTCATTACGCATGGTAAATGTTTGAGAGTCCTTGGCACGTTATTTTTGAATTTATTTCCACTGCAACTCGTAGTTCCTCATCATCGGGGTCTTCCTGAACATAGTGCAGCTTCGAGTGATCCATCACCAAAACCCAGTCTTCTAAACCACCTCTGTACAATACGTCTGGTTACCACATCTTCTTTAAATGCCACAGATATCTTACGCAACGCTTCTGTGTCCTTCGTGCCGAGTTTACATTCATAAGGCAATCAAGCCCAAATTATATGACGATCGACTGGCATTTTGAAAGGGTTAAAAGTCATAGAAAATAAATGTACACTGAAATAGCGCATATCGATCGATTTACGCTTGTTTATGTCTTATGATGGACACAAAACTTGAGCTCTAAAAACTACTGCAGGATAAGGTTGAGCTGGGCCCTAGCAAAAACCGCACGAGCTCTTTTTTAACCTGATATTATACTAATTTGATAAATACTTTGCTTATTTTTATTGAATAACAACATTTTAATTTAATAGGAGTTGATGATGCTTTTCTTTTGCTACACTCTTGGAAACGACAAACGAGATTGCCGTGGGATCAGAGAATGATAAAAGTTATCTCTGAGATTGGACCTTCTATGGCAATTACTTCTGCTACAAACACTTTGGCTTTTGGAGTGGGCATATTGTCCCCCACTCCACAGGTGAATTTTCTCACTGAAAAATTTCTAAATTTTCCATAAATAATTTTGCACTACTTCTTAAATACAGATGAGCACGTTTTGTCTCTGCACGGCCATTGCGGTCCTTCTTGATTTTACCTTCGAATTCTTAATTTTTGTACCAATAATGGTAATATTCTATGAAGAAAAGGAACAGAAACCACCAACAGTAATGGAAGAAAAGTAGGGTAATTATGTATCACTTATTTATATTATTATACCTTAAAATGGGAGATTTTAAAAAATATATTTATTAATACAAACTGGACTTTATTCCAGGTATAATTTTTCTTGGGAACGCTATACTTCGTACCTTCTCTCACCTTTCGGAAAAACGTTAGTGGTTGGCCTCACCTGTACCCTTTATATCTCAGCTTATGTTGGAGTTAATCAACTTATACCCACCTTCGATCCTTCAAAAACTTTCCCGTCAGACTCCGATTTGCTTATTTCTCTGAGGAAGTTCGAGAAAATCCAAAGTGAGGTTCGTTCTATGTTGGGTTAATCCAGATGTAGAAAAAATCGATTATCTTTCCTTCTTAATTCTAGAGTTTATTAGTTTCCCTTAATTTAAAAAATATTTCAAAAACTGTGGAACTTAATAAAATATTGTTCAAAAAGATGAATATCATAATATTACAGTACTCACCACTCAATTTTATTAGTCGACTACCTGATATTACCAATTCAACTGAGTTAGAAGTTTTCTTCGAAATGGTTGGGCGACTTGAAAATAGGTCTTCATGCTATGGACCTGAACGAACACAGTTGATGCTCAGAGAATACCTAGAGGTAATGATTGGCTTTTTATTTGGACTATGTGGAATGTAGGCGAAGTTTAAGAAAACTGAACTAGACTTGATAGTGAACTGCAAAAAGAGGGATCATTTAGTAAGTTTTTTTCTTATAAGATTTATACTTAAAGTGCATTTGTTTCAGTGGGAAGAGAAATTTAATCGTTCGTTGTCATATAATGATATTCCGGAATTTTTACATGACAGGAAAATTGCAGATAAAAATATTATTCAATATAAGGAAAATAAGTATGTTTTATTCTATACCAGCAATAAAGATGTTTCTGCTCAAATAATAACAAAATCAGAGATATAAACTGCAAAATTCTAGCATTTTGTAGCTTACCTTAGATTAAAGTGAAAAATTTACTACAAAATAGATGAGATTTGATAATTTTCAGTGGGACGATAGTGATGACAAAGATAAACTATATAGTTATTTGTAAAGGTAAGTAATTTTGGAATAAATCTTTAAAATATTTATTATCTTTTGAATACAATAGAAATGTTTATATGTGATTTAGTTTAAGAAAAGAAATACTTTATAACATTTTAGGAGACCTAGATTGGAATAGGAGGGCGTTTGAAATTGACACGACAAGAAAGATCATTGATGAATACCCGCAATTTGATATTAGCTTGTTTGACTACGATAGTACTATATACGATCTGATCATTACGGTCAAGGTGACTTTTTGTGTCAGAAATAGTAGACACCGAATTAACTTGAATAAATTCCAAAATATAAATCCATATTTATTTCAAAGCTTTACAACGTAAATGAAGGAGTAAAGAATGAGAGAATGGCGAGGGAAGTTATTTTTATTTCAGCACGAACTAGTGAAAGCCGTTCTAATAACGTTTGTCTGCATGACCGTCGCTTGTGCATTCATGATTCCTAGCATCACTGGAGCTTCCGTCGCCACTCTCTCGATGCTGTCCATATCATTCTGTCAGTTTTCTCCCTCCATAGTCTATTTATAGCTTTTTGTTATCTACTTAGAAGTAAACGGCTCTAACAAAATTCAAACACTAATATAAACTGAATATTTATTCAAACCTAATCATTTTATGATGAAATCAAATTACACATATTTATATCTCTTAGATTCTTCTTTCGAAAAGGATAACGCTTTTCAGCATTACTTGGCTGGCTTTCCATCTGGGGTCAAGATTTGGATCCAGTAACTATGATAAATGTACTGATGGCGATTGGATTTAGTGTGGATTTCAGGTACTTAACTTCTAACATCATAAATAATGCGAAATTTGCACTAACTATATTTTCGTAAATTTTAGAATATTGCATGTGGCATTTAAATTGATGAAAATAAATTTGGCTTGTTATCATATCTCAAAAATTTGAAATACTCGAAATTAAATATTAGCAAATGAGAAGGACTTTCAGTGCCCATATTTGTTACCACTACCACATTGGGATGAAGAACAGCACCCTTCTGAGTCCCACGGAAAGAATAGCATCAATACTACGAGCTGTTGGCCGGCCGATGGTTGAGGTACTCTTTCTATAATTTATGTGTATTCTCAGCCAGACCTTGGTAGTGTGTAAAGTACTGTCATGAAACAAGAACGCAAAATGTTTAGTTTTCTTCCAAAATTATAATCTGATAGCCTCAGTTCCATATTTTAGGCCTCGCTTTCAACTCTTATCTGTATGCCACCACTCTTCTTCGTCCCGGTTTATATTATTGTAGCCTTCGCCAAAACAGTGTCTCTTGTGGCTTTATTTGGTTTATTGCACGGAATTGTAATTATCCCCGTTCTTCTGTCATTTCTCAATACGAATCAGAATAAGCATAAATTAAAGGCTGGTGACGTAATAAACAATTTGGAAACGGAAAATATGTTAAAAGCGTGAAAATTTGAATCTGTTTATAATGCCAAATAGTTGCTGAGGAAACGCTAGAGCTTTTTAGATCACTGTTAATTGTTTGAGAGAGAACTCTGACATTTTTTTGCTTTGATTGTTACTGAATTGCAACTTGTCTTCCAACTAAGTCACTATTAAAAATAGGGAGATAGTTGCATGAAATTTTACAGTTTGAATCCTTTTAGCCTTACTCGATACGTGTATGGATGGATGTTGTTAGTTCTGTCCGAATAAATATTATGTCTTCTCTGCAATGTTTTCACCTGTTTTTTTGACTCTGGGTTCCAAACGGAAATAGTACTGCGTTTAAAAGCATACAAGGCATATATTTATTAATACCACAAATCATCATTAACTTTATTACAATTTAGGGATACCTGACAAATAGCAATTGCACATGGTCTGCTTACACAACTAATAAGCGAGTTTTTATACAGTCGACGGACAGCCGTCACATCGCTAGATCTCTGAGTCTTATTCTGACTCAGTATACGTCCTAGCCAAATTACATTTAGTCATTTTATGTTTAATTAATTCATCAAATCACTATACAGTTTTAAAATACTAACGCTAGTCACTAGTTAGTGGCGGAACCAACTACGTAACCAGCATCAAATCCAGTTGATCCGTTTTGAGCACATGATACCTATAATATTTATTCTAATTTATCTCGTTATTGCCTTATATCTAAAACATACGATAAAAGAATTCTAGACAAAATCATTTGAGATTTAGTTGTCTACTTAAATGATCACCTGGGTAATTGGAATAAATGTGGTGGATGAAGATGATGACCTCACATTCCAGACACCATTGCGACAGTACACCTATAAAAAACAGTCCCGAAAAATTAATTCACAAGCTGTTTCTTCATTCATAGAATAGAGATATCTAATCAATCAATAGTTTTTAAATTTTATGAGAAGATCTTCGATTGAATAACGTGGAGTATGGAATCATATTAATTCTTTGCCTTGAATTAAAAGGGTCACAGATTAATCTTCTCCTAGTGAAGGGTTTTTCCAGTTAATATACATTTTATGTAGCTTAAAACTGAAAGGAAAACGAGAGCATTGTGGTTTCAACTAAATGGTGTTCTTAGTGTCCCAATACAATTTTCCGATTTTAATTAAATATAAATTCCTGAGATTTTTATGTCACTACTGATCAATTTCATGCAAAAAATAAAACAAAGTCATGTTTTTGTTTATAGAAACGCGATTATTATGAACGAGTAATCTAGTTTATTTTCTTAAATTAGACTCAGAATGACCCTTTAAAGGGAAAGGATTAAATAATAGTGAAAATTAAATTAGATTTCGATTTCTTATGTCCCTATCTTTCCCTTAAAAATTATATCTACAAAGGCGAATTTAATACCCTATAAATCTGGCCAGAAAAACCATAGCTATAAATATATATGAGAGGTTAAAAATATAAAAGAAATCAATAAACAAACGTTAACAGATAGAGAACTGCCACTATTTTGTACAGTTCTCACAACTGCTCCAGCAGAATTGAAGAACTCAATTTGCATGACATTGGGCTGAAATCGATATCCAATATCAACATCTAGATAATTAAAATTAATGATATAATTTTGTATGTAAATTAAAACTTTATCAGTCTATTATTTAAGTTGTCATCTATGAAATTTCATTTTCGATAATACTCTCAGACAATGGTTTCTTTTTACGGTGAGAGACTATGCCTCGTATATTCCGAAATGACGAGTGGTGTGTTACATATAAATAGGATGAAAAATATTCAGTGAACTTGAAAGTTCTATTGAAATATTACTTGTCATAAGCAAGCATAAAGAGCAGTATAAATGAACCTACATTTGTCTGATCAGCGGCATCACAGAAAACAATTCCATCAATGGGACAATTCGAAGACATTCTTCTCAGGATTGAGCACTGCTCAAAAGCTTGCGAAGATGGGTTACGACGAGGTAAAGAAGTCTGCGAAAGCATTGGACAACAAGCTGAAAAAATCGTAACTCTAATTTGAGTTGTATGTTCATAGGTTACCATAATTTTCCAATCCAGATTATATTTTCAGTTTTTATTAAGTGATAAAACCACCTAAAAACTTTACTTATAGTTAATTATATTCAAATGAACTAAATATCTAAGGCTAAATCGAGCTGCCAGTCTAATCATGACTTTCTCTTCAGCTGAAATTAATAGGAGCTTCTCTTTAGATTCAAAATACTTTAACTTCACTACGGTGCCGCCACTGAATGTTTCAGTCACGGAAAGAAAAGAACAAAGAAGCGTCGACTGTCGTCAATCAAATTATCCGCACATTGACCACAACAATGAGCGCTCCAAATAGAAACAATTGCGACATAAAGCGAATAATTCGTGATTAATTGTTTTAATGATTAGCGAACTGTTTCTAATTGTTTCAGCCTCGTACTTATCGTGTAAAATACTATTACAGTAAAACGGACGCTAAAGAAACAAACATAATATGAACTTCAAAAATTTGGACAGAATAACGCTTGCTATACGACGTAAGTGAACGTTAGAAACTTGAAATGGTACTCACGGGTAGTGGTGGTAGTGGTAGTGGTGATCACCTGCGTAGGTACACATGACTGTGAAAGTGCGATTAGGGCCATGAAGAGAGCAAACGAGATCATGGTTGGTTGTTGTTTATTCCAAATTCTAAACCTATGCGAGAACCTTGATGCTAAACAAAATAGAAAAAGCAATAGCCGAACTGATGCATACAAAAGCTAGATTCCATCACCAAACAGTAATAACTAACACTATTAAACGAAGTCATAGACCTAGGACAATGCGCTAATTCAAATACTAGCCTAAATTAAACTAAACTTTATCATTGTTAGATTAGATTTAACCAGACGTGCTGTTCCAAAAGCTCGGCAACAATCAAGAATTCCAGACTGTGAAAAGTGAAACGAACGTTGGAAATCCCATTGTTCGAGTGATAAGATATCATTTGAATGAAAGAGAAAGTGGTGCTGGAGGCGGTGCCAGGTGAAAGTAGGATATCTATAATCGCCTCCCCCTTGGAGTTCTGTTTTTCTCGTTTCAAGTTTTTATGTCTAGGAAAATTGTCATCAGACAGACATAGTCTATAAAAATCACTTATTTTACAATCTTCTAGTTAAAAAGTGATCCAGAAATGGGCATTAATATTATTGGCTTTTTAAACACCCTTCCTTCAGGCTCAGTGACATCACGAATTACGTCAGCAGGCTGAGTGCTACAAAAGTGAAGCCAAGTAAGAGAATTGGTCTGCTTTTTGCTGTTGATTGATTCAACTTGATGACGTAGTTCATGAAATGCACCACTGTATATAGTGATATAATAGTTCTCAACGCTTTAAAATCATGAAACTTTTTTTCACTAAAACCACTTTTCGGGTAAACTATTATGAACAACGAATTTCCCATGTAATGCTATTCTATTTGTATACAAGAAGACATGGCTTAGCTTTACGCCTGAAATTATCTTCTTGCACATTCTGCAAATGAATTACATTCTTTTAGCTTAAAAGCTTGGTCATTTTCATATTTATTAATAATAATACACATTTACAACCCGTTGCATGAGGTAGTTACTTTCCTATTCCAAGCCCACTTGAAACACCGATGGGACCAACGCCCGGCACACCCACTCCAATACCAGATGAGATGCCAAATATTCCGCCATTCCCTTAATAATATTATTCTAAAAACAAACTATTTAGTATAGTATTATTTTTTGTGCATAGGATGATACTTTACAATAATATTTGAAATATTTCGAAAGAAAAACCAAAATGTAATCAAATTTTAATACTATTAATATCACCACAAAATAGTAAAAAAATTACAAGATACCTCCAAGTCCTCCAATTCCTGGAGCACCAATTCCAAGACCAGAACTAACACCGATGGGACCAACGCCTGGCACCCCCACTCCAACACCACTACCTATTCCAATGCCTCTTCCACTGCCACTGCCACTGCCACTGCCACCTAAAGAAATTCATACAGTCCTCATCTTTAACGAATTTCAATTATAAAAAGATTTAATTTCCAATCACAGTTTTATATGAAATCCCATAGGATAATATTATTCATATGGCGTATAGAAGATATTATATAATGATACAGATATTTAACTCTTACTCACCACTTCTTGATTTACTTTGTAGTTGCTCGTTTTCGATTTCTCTCGATCTTCCACTTTCTTTTACTTTTGCTGACTCCACCTAAACACTTGTATCGAAATTATAAGATACCGTATCTTCTGTCTACAGTATCATATCGCGGACATACAAATAAGAGAACAATTAAAATAGGTGAAATCAGCTAAGAATAGAATTTTACTGATTCCAGATCTTCTATCATATTTGCAAAATGTGCACTCCGAAAGAAATTATAAGCGATAGGTCAATTGACTGAACTTTGCCACTGATGATTCATTATATTTATACACATAATTTCTGCTTTATCTATAGGAAAAGTTGCTAATGCATATGTATGTAATTTCCTACTTCTAACATGAGCTACTGTTCGGAAGATGGCTAGAAAGTGAGCTGGAGCTGAGTGTATTTTCACACGAGCCACTCCAATTTTTCAGTTCAAATCAATCAATACAATAGGTTTCAATTGTCATATCGGGATTTGCACATCTGCTATTGTCCTTGATGGGTCGCGAGATTAAAGAAGGCAGTGAAAAGCGGTAGGCAAACCATAGATGAAAAGAGTGTCGGATATAGAGACAGGTTTTGTCTGCTCTAGGAATTCCCATAAAGAAATGTCTTTAATATGAATCGAGCTCTAAACACTACTCAGATAGTTCCATAAGAATATTTTTAGTGGCCTAATCCTTTTCGATATTTTTCCTAGAATTCCACTCATTTTATTACAGCAGAGTTCACCTCAGTACTGTCAATCTCGGGAAATTCTTCGGAATCCAGTGTTGATGACTTCCTTGAACCTTTTTCGTTGACAAATTTTTTTTCCCAGAGGTCCTTGAAATACTATTTGTAATTAGGGCATCACATTATCACACTAATTCTATGCCTGCTAACGTTGCTGCTACATAAATGTTTTTTAATAACTTTACAACTATAGGTATGTTGCGAACTTTATATTGTTTATTTGTTTTAATAAATGAGCACTTATTTGGATACCTAAATTTATATGTTATTATTATTAATATTATAGATGAAATACCTCGTCTTCCCAAGAGTACGTCGTTGATTTCGGCGATTCAGTTGTTCTAGGAGGTTCGGAGATTTCAGCTACAATCAAGTAAATAAAGACACTATGCTTTAAAATATGAATAGTATACATTTCTATTTACGTTTTAAAAAGCTTAAAAAGTTTTTGAAACGTATAAATTAACTAACGATAATTTATTTTGACATGAATCGTATCACATAAACCCATTTGATATATTATCCGCTAAATCTGATTGATTCATGTCTGGTGGTCAATTACAAAATATGCATTTAGTCTATTGGGTACGATTTTGAAGAAGTGGTTTAAAGTGGATGTTTGCTACTCTAATTGTGGTTATTTTCTGTTAGCAGTTTCTGTGTTTGTCGCTTAAAAAGTGTGATGTAACTGACACGAATCTATCTCTTCAAGTGATTCAAAGTGAAACTTTTTCTTTTTATGATGCTTCGGTCTATGGTGTGATCTTCTCCAGTGGTATCCATCGTCAGAGGAATAACTAGGATACTGACTTTGATAGGGACTGAAATATATAAATAACTTTTAAAAACGTAGATTTTATCTGTGAATACGTACCATCTGAAAATAGAAATGTGCAAAATTCTTTCGCCCAAAAAATTATATTTGCTTGAAACAATTTGCAGGCTCTAGTTCACCATTGGTTAGGACAAGGAAATTTATCTGGTTACCTGCAGAATGTCTGACACTGGCACTGCTGAAAGAGTTGCTGTTGGCCACAGGCATATCCACTCAGCGAACCATAGAATTCTAAGGAAAAGGGGTATGAGTACATAAATACTTTAAGTGATGTTATTAAAATAATAAACGAAGAAAGAATCAAGATGCTGATTAAATTTATTTAAATAAATAAATAAATGCAGATGCGTTTAACAGTAAGTGAAGAATGTTGTTGTTAGATCTAAATGCTGATGTTTCAACTGGATTATTAGCCAAAATAAGATTATGGTAAAGATTCCGATTATTCCCTGGGAGAAACTGTTAACTTCTTTTAGAGACTATTAAAAGTGAACGGCTCTAGCACACTCTCAGGATTCGCATGTCTTTCAAACACCGCAAGGGTGTATAACATGAATATCTGTGAAACTACGAAGCCCGATTACTGTTTAGGGCAAAGAACATAAGTAATAACGAGATGGAATAATATTAAATGCTCACGTGCCGCTATTGTTCCACAAAAGATGAGGACCAGAAGGGACACTGTTTCAAATCGCATCTCAATGTCACGTCGAAATAGTGTTTGTGGTTGAAGTATTGTTTCTGGCCCTCTCAAGGGCACAGGGCGGGAGATGTTTCGCCATTACACTACTTTCAAAATACTACACTGCGCGCTAGACAATGCTTCTACTGTGAATCGGGTTCCACTAATAAAATATGTTAAAACTCGAACCGTCAATTTTCCTAGATCTACACACATGTTTACAGTGATTTTCACTGGCAAAAACATATTTCGCAGCTTATGGGGCAATAGTCTGTTGATATTTACTTGTCTTGGACTTTTCTAGTGAAAGTCTCATAACACTTGCACAGGTGTCTCGTGCTTGATCGAAATAACAGTTAGAATTTTATGGATATGAGTAGGATGGCAAGTTCAGAAAATAACGTAACATAGGAAACAAAGCTATACAAATGAAACAAGCAATTGTTAAAGTGTCTCTCGACTGTAAACCCGTGTTAACAAGCACAATTAATTGGAAGAGTTCAGATGACAGTGCCTATTTAAAATAATCTCGAAATAAACGACAAATATGAATAAAAAAAGACTTAAGAATAACTAATTGAGCATGATTTTTGTGCAAATAATATAAATTCTAAGCAGGAGAATTTACAAACCTAAACAAAACAAAAGCAAATCGAAAAATGTAATAGCAAAGAAGTTGGATGATAAAGCCAGCAAAAGTCTGAAAACTAAGATTTAGTGAGGATGTAATCAAATAATCTCATTATCTAGTATGGATTCTTCAGTGTCGTTCAACGACGCAGATGTTTTCAGGATTCGATATCTGTCAAACATCGCATTTCTCTCTGGAGCCAACATGACGGTGGCGAGGATGCACAATACGAACATCTCACAGATGATCACAAAGTTACATACGACTGGAATACTAAGCCTTTATATGTGAATGTCAGCAAAATATATCGCTACTGAAACACATAATCGAAACCTTTTTTCACTTTTTAAATTTAATGAACTACCGAACTTCTGGACATCTGTACAGCCGGTAAATTACAACTAAAAATTTTAATTGGCGTAAAGAACCTCTTGAAAGAGCAGCTATTCTGCGATTTTTGTCTGCAGTCTTCGTAAACCGAGCACTTTCATACAGTGAAACTAAGTTGCACTTAGTAGTGCTTTATTACCAAATTCTTTGTTCATGAATGCTGTATATGGAAAATATTAAAGTTTCACGAGAATTTTCACTTTTCCATATATGGCTCAAAGGTAATTAGCAATAAGTTTCCTTATTTGAAAAGCACATTTTGTTAAATGTATGAATGTTTCGCTTATGCTAGCTTATATATAATTATAAAGAAAAAAGTCCGAATAACATTTTGAACATATTCTCTATAATTTCAATCACGAAGTATGGAAGTTATAGCTTCAAGTTGTTTTTAAGATAAAGTATAAAATCAAACTATAGTCCACGAACATGTTGCATTTTCCTGAGCTGAGAGTAGTGGCCCACAGTCGATTAGATCGAAGCGGAGCAGAATATTTTGAAAAAGCATTGGCTGTTGAGCCGAGAAAAACAGCAACGAGATATCGACCAACCGGAAGATTGTTAGAAAGCAATAATCGGACAGCTTGTTCTATAAATGTGATTAATTCTATTTTATTTATTTTATGCGAAAAAAAAATTAAATTGGTATAATCTAGCAATTTGTCAAAGGACGATCACAAATAATTTTTTATTTAGCTCAGAAACAAACCGATGTAACTCTAGCCAAAGTGTGGACTCCGAATATTGCAAGAAGTAGAGATCCAACAGAAAAAATATCGGAATATCGAAGAAAGCTGAATTTATTGCTATACTTAATATCACAAGAATTATTAAGTGTTAATTCGGTGATATAAAGAGTATTAAATGGATAATGGCATAACTAGCCATAAATGAGAAAATTTAGCTTACGTCTTCGCTTCTTCCCTCATCTCAGCAACCGCAATAATATCACTAACAATGATCAGTGCTCGCACCACAGGAGCCTGTAGCACAAGCCATTCCAAACGACGAATATTCTGCCTAAACAACCACATCTTTAAGATCTCTATTGTTACGCACTGATCTATCAGATATAAAATTTAAATTTTCTTTGCACTGTTTAAAAAAAACCGACTCGGATGACTCCGCCGTAGGAAGGAATGGAATGAGACAACAGAATGGAGGACTACGAAAATCAATAGGACGATCGTCATATTGAAGGCTGTTAGAGAAAGATGACCGTCCCCCAAAAAGGTGTCTAAAAGTATTCTTTTTACATGCATTAATAATCACGCCGTTTTCATAATAGTGGCTATGGTGCAGTGTTAGTTATGAAGTTCTCGTCACTTAGATAATGAGCAAAAATTGTTTGAACATTTCTGACCTGCATAAGGATACGATGACGAAGAGGCACATAAGATAGTACAGAATACCCAACGCTGTGAGGATAAGAGACGTTCGCGGGACGAGCATTCCGATCAGACAGCAACCGGTGGAAACCTGCAGCCAGTGGAATCGTTAGCACATGAACTGTCTACGGCGTGAAGCCACCCGCATATTTCCCAAGTATTCCCTAGTATTTCTGTGGTTGAAAAACGTAGCCAGACAATTAGACGCTAGGCGAATTAAAATTCTTCTCCCCTAATTAGCTACACTTCATTGTTAGCCAAAAAAAGAGAAATCATTACTAGACTTCTAACTTACCGGAAAAAGTGTGACTAGCCAATAGAGCTTATTCCTCCTTGTCTCAATTGATACATAAGAATATACATAATACCAGTGGATTAAAGAAAGTAGATAAATAATTGCTGTGAATACAGAGACAATAACTATAAGAACAATTTGGAACGGTTCCAAACCTAAAAATAGTCTTCTATGAGTTGCCAGTAAAATACAAAACGAATACTTCTTAAATAAGAAAATTATCGTTTTAATTTTATTAAATCTACTGTAGTTTCCAGGAGAACGGCATTTTTGTTCAGCTACGTAATATAATGATTATAACTTCCGATAGACATTAGGGGAATTATTATTTAAACCGGACAGTAAATAAATAGCAGAAGGAATTAAAATGCTTAGTACTTGATAGAAATTCTTTGGCTGAAGGAGTGTCCAGGTGACCAGAACAGTTTTTGTCTTGTGGTACCATCAGAGACTGCATAAGACGCACAACTGATGTTATCTGAGATCCTGTTGACATCTGGAACACCAAAAAGACAGAATTTTAGTCATACATGTTTATATTCTTATTCTTGTCAAAAATTGCGAAAATGGAATAAACACAAAAGAGATAAAGGTGAGATAAAAATAGCTTGTAATTTGTGGATTATGTGAATTGATTTTGGTTGGTAATAAAACGAGCAAAGAGTTAGCACTAGTATTAATAAATATCACTTTAATTTTTTAGTTATTTCTTGTTAAAAGTAATTTTATTAAACTGTAACAAAATGTAATACTACAAGAGTAGAAAGTGATACATTTATTCACATTGAAAATTTATGTGAAAATATCGTAGTAGAAATACCTATTAGTCAGAGTAGAAATTAGACAAAATTCTCATTAAAAAAACTCATACGTCAATCAGAAGATTGTAAATAAAAATGTTGAAAATAGGTCGTTTCCTGTCAGACTCTGAACAGAGAGTAGGAACTGTTCTGTTGACGTGATTGTTTATGAGATGAATAATTAAGTGTGGTGCTTGGTAAGACAATCTGAGGCTTACATAAATTGACTTAGACGTAGTTTAAACGTATTAAAGATAGCATATATTTACGGCCATAGTTTTGTTCAACTCGATAGAACTAGTTCGATTAGAATAGAAAATTATGCGTATAAAGAGAGATTGACATGTTTGTGCCAAGTGGAATCAACAAAATAAATGCATTTGAAAGAAAATTTACAATTTTAATGTAGAAGAAATTCGATAGGAAATATGAAATCGAACTAGTCACTGGTCATCGCTGATACAAAAGTGATTTTCAGGTGAGCTGTCTCGAGTGCATTCGGCATTGTTGGAGGGATGTATCGACATCGAAGTCACAAATACTGACTCATTCTTGACAAATACACGAAGCTCAGAGCACGGTCAGATGATCAATTCGTATTCACACGGGTGCGTTTTGTACAAACATTTTTTTATATTTAAGCTAGATTAGCCTACACCGTAAAACATGTTGAACAAAACTAATTTAATTCAATGATCTATCACCACATTTTTGTCTGCAATAATAATATTATTAGATATTTTAAAATTATTATCACGAAAGCTAAGTGCAAGGTGAGTATAATTGGAGATATCTTATTAACACGGTTGTAATATTTCGGAAAAAATTATGCTAATCACAATTTTCAAATTTAAGCGAAAAAGATGTGATAGAAGACGAATTAGTGGATATACCGTATGTACCAACCGCACGAAGGTATTTAGAACTGAGTAGAATTGCGCAGGTGAAGATTAAGCCGCACCTCAGCCTGATTCATTTTCTTTGTTCAGCTTCTCTCTCAACAGAGTAAAAGTATCACCGTATATTTACTGTGATGGTGACAAAAACAGATTATCTAGTGATTAGATAGCAAAATAGAGATTCCTGCTTTAATCATTGCATTTTTTTTCTTTATAGTACGCTTCCTGGTAATATATGGCTTTGGTTTTAGCAGAACATTTATCGAAGAAGTGCAGAAATGAGCGAAACGGGAAAATATTTTAATTCGTCTAATTCTTACCTCATAAATATTGTTAGAGAATAAGCCTGGAAAAATGAGAAATAATTTGCGTGAGCGTATCGCACAGGTGCTTTTTGTTTGCACTCGGGTAATGAATTGTCGATATCGGAAGAGTCCATATTGACAGAACAAATACTAAACCAGTGAGCTTGGTAACGAGCTGTAACCTGAGAAAAAAAGGTGAGCCCAAAAATTGTCCTTCTCTTCACGTCTATTTACGAAATTCTTTGTAAACACTTGAGAATGAATAGCCAGAAAAAATGCACATACGCTTTACAAATTCACTCTGAAGCCAATCAGTTATTCGGGGAAAATAATTTGCTCGATTCATGTGGACAGCCAACTATGGTCCTAGTGGATATGAGAGTCTATTTCACTTCTAAGTGTTGCTATAGTCCACCCAAATGTACGCACTATGTCAAAATTGTATTCTATAAGACGCTAACATCATTCATTTCCTGAACTTTCTAGGATCAGGCCTGGTTCCAACTAAACACATCCTAATTACTGATCAGATCATTGACAATGGAAAGTGCATTAAAAGAGATGATTTTTAGACCTGATCTTATCAATAGAACTGTGATAATGAATTTATCATTGAATGACATTAAATGACTCTCAATAGATAAAATAATTAAAAATAATTTGACTAGTCTAAAATTAGTGAAGAATTATAGTAAAAAAATATATTAAATGAGACTCAATTTAAGTAGGATACGAGAAATTACAGTCGATAAAAGTGATATTTAAATAAAGCAATGAATAATTTCATGGAAAGCGAAAGCGTAAACAATACGCAGAATGCCGTTAGAAAGTACAATAGGAGCACACAGCTGCACTTGTTGCTGTCGCCGCCAATTGATTCACGTAAATTTTCAGGTGAAGGAATGACGCATTTTACTAATAGGAAGTCTACATTTTCAACTGCCACTTATGCAGTTGCTCATTTTAAATAAGCGTAATTTCAAAGAATTGATATTTTTAAGCATTCGAGAATTAATTAGTGCTAATTAAATTAGTCCATACTTTTCACAGCGCATGCATTAGGACGCTAGTGCAAGAAATCCCGATTAAGCACACGAGTTATTGATGCTGTGGTTCCACTTTCTATTTCTATGGCTGAATTTAATTCTATGTTCAGCACCTCAATCAATGCGTGTTTGTCACTAGAGAAGAATGCGATATCACACAAATAATGATTAGTGTTTATAGCCAGATTTAGTTAATAACCAGAAAAGTAACTCAAATATTAAGTAATTGCTCTGAAGCCGAATCTAGGAATTACGTGCTGTATAAGCGTTCACTTTATCGTCTTCAAGAACTTGCAAGAACATCATAGGCGATGAAACTAAGTCTCCATAGTGACAAGAAATTTGCTATCCCCAGCTTACAAAAGACACAATATTTTGTTTATTTATGATTGGACTCAACTTTATTAATAGTAGTGGCAATAATAATACGATATACAGATATCTGCACTTCCAGGTCGCATTATGAATCATGAATCATGTAAATGGGACTTTTTGACAAAAATAAACCAGCTTTAAAAGGAAATACTTTAGAATTAAATACATTTAGACAATTAACTAGTCTGAAACAACTGGACGCATTAGCTAATGAGAAGGGAAAGAGATATTCAGGTGATGGAGAACCGGTCAGCTTGGCGATATGCAGACTTTATTTACCTAATCACTGAGAACGAACTTTGGCAAGGTTAACGGAAGAGCAATAATCAAATATCACAAAACTAAATCAAAATGGAACATTTTAGAGCAGTAATGCTACTTTAATCTTTAAACGTGCTATAAGATCAGCTACGATTTCCGAGCAATGAAAGGGACAAATGTCAGGGCCTATGAGAAAGCTGAATACATGAGGAATATAAGAACCGGAACCGGACGTACGCAAGCAGAACGGGACCCAAATCTTACCAAAAATAAGTGAATAAATAAATAAATTAGGTAAATCCTCAATTATAATTTCATGAACGTTTGGCTAAAGACTGAGATTAAAGATTATTTATGGATGATATGATGTGTGTAGTAAAAGACAGGAAATTAGCGAACAAACAATGGTTTTTGCAATCTGTCGACACAACTCGTACAGTGGTGTGAAATCAGTTGTAATCGATGCGACTTTTTCACTGCATGGGAAAACATTCAATGGCCAACGGTCGGCAAAACGGGACTTTTGCAAAATGGATCATAAAAGCAGCAGCCAGGCTCTTTGCTGATTATGCTAATGCTTTTGTTGATATCTCAACATGCTCACTTTTTACACTTACATAATGGAAAACATAAATTTCCGTTTACTCCATTTGCCACTTCTGATTGAGAGCAGCCCAATAGGCGCCATAAACACCGTTTCTAATATCAGCAATGTTAAACGACAAACAAAATACCAAATAACTTATTTTAAAAATTATTGATCCACCTATCTGCTTTGTGAAACATTCTAGCCAATATTATATTTATTCAAGACAATCCACTCCAAATAAATAGCCACTAGTTAATATGTGGAGAAATGATATTAACTGATATTTGGAAATGACTTTAGTCACAACTAAAAAACAAGCGGGAATGGACATTAAACAGAAATTGGGGGCGCATCGTAGAGGTCACTTCAAAACAGGTCACAATTAAAGAGTTAGGGTCTAGTAACTAAGTGAAATGTGAAGTGCTTATCTGAAGGTCTCGCGGAACGTCATGAAATGTGACTAGTTGTGATACTGCGTCTAAAGAAGTCACTGTGATAATGAGCGTTATATATAAATATATTGGTTTATTTGTCACTATTATTATCATTATTATTGTAAGAAAATATAAGGGAGATGAGATCAAAGTATTATGATAGGGTTCTGGCTTGAATCGAATAGATATCATTGTCATAAAACTCAGATCTTTGAATCACTAATTCTGTTGGGATTCTCTACAAGCAATTATTCGTGTGAGTTCCATTACCTAGCTCTAACATCATGTTTAGCGGTTTCATCGACGTTTCTCTCCTCAAAAGCACACTATCTCGTCCTGGTTCCATACCCCAATCATCTCAGCCGCTCCTCTCCATTTCAATCTACCCTCTGAGAATGATTATTTCTGCCTTCAGATGGGTATTTCTACTATATTTATCATCCTTCTCTTTCGCTCATAATGTATACAAGATATCCGTCCTGATATTTGGAGAGCGTGATTTCAGCGATAGTGTTCACTCCGTTAAGGCAAGTATCTTTCTTTCTTTTTTTCTGTCGCTCATCATTTATTTTTTTATTTTCCCATTTTTCTCTCATTTAATTTCTTTTTGTGTACTTTGTCTTCTCTCTTCATCTCTTTACTTATTAATGAATATGATATATTTGATTGTTTTGCATAAATGTAAGACAAATTTCATTGAAGTGCTGAAATTTCACAAAAACATACGGTAGCATTGAGTATTGAAAGTTATGATACTAGTTGAGTGAAAAATCGTTTTCCAATTTCTACATTATATCCTAATGCGATTATAGTTTTTGTAATCTTACCGGTTTTCTGAAGACATCTTTCTTTATAGGCAAATACTCTTACATCATTTAAAGTGTAAATGGTTCTTAATTAATCTCGAAAGTTTTGTAGGTGGTTTTGTTTCAACAAAAATATCAAAAATACTTTTTTAAAGTTTAGAATATGTTTATATTCTAAAGTTCAATCAGTCACTAAGAGTCTACCTTAACACGATTTCTAATTTAGCGTAAATTGAAGAGCAAGTGAGCTGCTCCTACTGTTACTGAAAAGCCATTTCCCTTGTGATAATGAAGAATGCGAATTTTTGTATGAAAAAAATACATCCTTAGAAGTGCGTCAATGAATTGAACATAAAGCCTAATATGAAGCCTATGAAAGTTCATTACAGGTGTCTTTGAGATAGAGCTTTACTAATCTGATCTAGTATGTAGGTCAAGTCTTAAACAACATGGTTATTAGTTTTTTTAAATTAAATTCATTTTAGCAATTAATGTTAGCAGATAATGAACCATATTTTTTTTAAATAGTCGTTTGCACAAACTTATTTAAAATCAAGTTTAGAATGCATACTTAGAAGTCTTCGAAAAGAAAGAAACAATAATATCTGATTATATTATAATTCCCGAATTTGTCGATGGAGGTCTTCTACAAGAAAAAGTGTGAGTTTGATTATTATTTCAGAAAAATAATTGACTATTGAAAAAATGTTTTAATGCTCATTTGTGTTTGTCCATATAGGAAATTATAAATTTATTCTTTATTTATTTAGAAACCAAGCATTTTGTTCAATATTTGTATAAATATTGAACATCGTCGACCAGATATTTAAATTGGAATAGTATACTGAAAATCAGCTGTGTAATCCAAGTTTCATGCAAAACCAGAATGTAGTAGTAGCGACGTCAATATAAAAATATGGTTATCCTTAATTTTTTATCTCCAACTTTTGTAAATATTTCCCTGTATTTAGGAAATCAGAAATCCAGGGATTCCGACCCCAGTATATGAATATTAATTGATATCAACAATATGAGCAGAGTGACATTACACTTTTAAATTGTAGGAAGGGTGTCCCGAAACTACTACCAGTGATGCTACTTTTAGACACACCAACCGTCTTGAACTTACGGAAAGTATTGTTTGTGATGTGTTGCTGAACCAGTCCATAGCAGTGGTAATTTACACGACTTCTATCCACCGAGAGACGAGAGGCGAGTACCTCTCTCTCGTATCGTCAACTTCCTATGCACTGGGGTTTTACCAAATCCCTACGATTGGTGTTATGGTTCGCGATGCAGAGTTTAGCAAAAAGGTGGTGTTTTGAGGAAAGATTAAACTAATGTTTCTTGCACATCGAATTCATTAGCTTGTATTATATTAATTAGCTAGTGGACCGGGCATTGTGGCATCGTGTATAAAGTGGAAATACAATGTTTAGCCATCGCCATAGAATAGTCTATTGTAGGTAACAGCTAGTCATTTCTTCTTCTGCACTGAGTGCTTTCAGAAAATTTATCCTACTTTCATTCGACCGACACCGTCATTTGCTGATGAGTCGCATGTTTTTCTCAACTTGCTTAGACGTCTTAACTACAGACAGGTAATAGTCAAATACATCAGAAGCAGTTAAACTGGGAAAATTAGTTGGAAAAGTGAATCTATGTGCTGCTCAATGGCCAGTGTCATATTATTCCGTTGCTCAGACGATACAGAAACTATAAGTTTTTCTAGATTATTTAAGCAAAAAATTGCACGTTAATGAATTTCTGACAAAAACACATTTATGCTGGGATAACTTTATGTTTTTTCTTTTCTTTTAGGTTGTGGTTCTCAGGGTAAATGAAGACACGAACGGGAAGGTATTTGTCGAAACATTTGAGAGAAAACGGAAAAAATATAAAATACATGTTCGTTTGCCTTTAGATTGCTTCTCTTCCTATATAAATGCATTTCTGCTAGAAATGTTCCAGAAATGATCATCTAAATAAAGCATTGTAATCAAAATGCCACTTAGGTTCAAAGTTACATCGAACTGGAAATGGTCGAGTTCCTCAATACGAGTATAGCAGAGAAGTTTGAGGAAGTAACATCCAATATTATTGTTTTGTACGCCACGTAAGTAACCCATAACTACTTCTGCGATTAATAACAACTAAAATGATTGCAAATAATAGGCTCAAGAATGTCGTTCCTATGAACTTCCAACATTTTTGCGCCTATTATTCGTCATAAACTTGATTATACCTTAAAAGTCGACAGAAATCATATTAATAGTTACATGTTTTTATAAATATTAATATAAGCCTCTAAAATTAGTACTTAGAGGTTCTAAAGAACAACTTTAAGCTCTCATAATTAGTGGTTTTGGTTACTGGTGTTCTATTTAACATCAATGGAATAGAGCCAAGAACTTACCTGTAAATATTACAAGAAAAATAGTGATTTTGGTATTTACTGGCAGCAGCACGAAACTGTTTTTCTACTTTAAAAGACGACTCCAATCTGATGGATAATAATTTGTCGTTAAATTCTGCATTTTGTTTAAGATGTTTTGGATAGAGTTTCAAGTTCGATTTTAATAGTTTATTTTTTAGGAAAGCTGATGCTCAGCGGATATTCGCTGCATCTTCGGATCTAACAGGTCGTGGAAAGGTTTGGATTGTCAATGAAGACGCTAGTAAAGCTAACAATGTTCCGGACGGTTGGTCTGCTTTGATTAATAGTGGAATTTTTTCTCCATAAAAAATAAATTATTATCTCCATATTATATTCCTGGCCGTTAAAATTTAATATAGTAAAAATAAAAAGAATTGCTGTTACACAATTACATATTTAAATAATACAAGCTATAATCAGGAATCATCGCCAGTCGACTTAGTCAGACACCGTTATCGGCATTAAGAAATTCGTTTACAATCGTTAAACACGGATTAAACTTTCTTAATGACCTGAATTTGACCATCAGTCCCCCAACGGCGTGCAGCAAGAAGGCTGTAGATGCAAATTGGACTGAGCATCACGGACCGCAGTTTTTAAGTTTGGTTCATTGTTCTAGTTACTCTTTTAATACAAAAACGAACTACTAAATTATTTGCTAATTTTATATCTATTTGCTCCACGATGACAAATAAAATCGAATTCAATGATCGTTGCGAGAGAATTAATGTTGATTATGACATCGTTAATTTTAACGAGGGACCAAGAGAGGTAGGAACATTGGTGAGTCTCCTAATAGCAATATTACCTACAGTATTATAGAAATGTTGTGGCTTTCGATCATTTAAAAGTACGCTTTTCTTTGTTATATGTATTGAAAAAATCAATTTGTCTATGTGTAATTGGTAATTTTTCATTAAGAGTGTCATTGTGTCCTAAAATTCGCTACTTTTACACTATTACAACTCAAATTATAAATTTCTATCCTAGCATGGCAACTTTCTTCGGCTAAACGAAGATAGCATTCATTGGCCTGGTGGATCTGAGAAACCGCTGGAAATCACTCTTCCAAAGCACCTCCGGGCTGTCACCATACACGATCCCCCTTTCGTGTATATAACGCCCATTATTTCTTTATCAGAATGCAAAAATGTTGGGACAGTGGATGTAGAGCTTAGTGCCAAGGAAACAATTGCAGTGGTTGGTGTAAATAAAGCACTTGAAAAATCATATTTAGACTTATCTTTATCCAGAATCTTGTTGCTTTGAAATTTTCATGAACTTAAATGTTCGAAGTAAATAATTTTCAGTCGGGTCCGTGGTACCCATGTCCCAAATACGGTTACAACTATACACAACACTTTTGCTGTGCGGGATATGCCATCGACTTGCTGTCCAACCTTTCGCTCCCAGAGGTGGTTTCGTATTTTGCAAAAAATAGAGAGATACACATCTTTCAAACATCTAAAATTTGTAAGATTTGGCATACACATATAAATGGGTGGCTATTTAAAATAGATTACCTTATTTATTGTTTTAGCATAGTAACATATGCCATCTTATGATGGTCAATATAAAAAATGTTTATGCGAACTTATTATTTGATATTCGAAAAAAAAATGCACTTTCCATTAAATTACGAATAATACACAAAAAAACTATTTCAGCCGAATACTTCCATTGATACAAGTTTTACCTTTTCTCTTCATCTCAATGACAGTTATGGATCAGTACTTTTATCCGAGGAGGTAAATCTAATTTTTACACATCAAGATACAAAAAGCAGTTAATAGTTACGGTCGGATTTTCCTGTTATTATCAAGCTAACTAATGTCAACATCTTCGAGTTCTCTAAAAATTGAATTTGTCCCTATCTCGTTCGGACCTTAAGAAAGCATCCCATAGGACATTTGCCGGACCATAATATTTGTTTGCCATGATATAGTTTCTATGAAGCATTTGTCGGATTAAAAGGGCTTACTTTAGTGGCAACTGAGATGCTGTGTGAGCAACACTTGACACTAATTTGTGAGAAGAAATCATTTTAGAACATGACCACATAATGTATGCTTTTTCTATCCAACATTGATATTCAGAGAGAACTCTGAGCACTACTTTAAAAAAAGGGACTTGCCAGGGTAATTCGGTTGTCGTGGTGGATATCCAGAATCAAACATTAAGGACAAGTACCCGGATACTGTGGAAATAAACTTATCTTAATTTCTTTCTATTTGCTGAGTTAAACTTTCACATTAGATTTAAGGTAAGTTCAGGAGTGATGTTGTTCACACATATGAGAAAAACTGGTGCAATAATATTCTACAATTTGATCTTATTTGCACTTGAACGGGATAGGGAATAAGTCCTAAGTCATCATCGTGCTTTTTCGAGATAAATAATTGCGCCAGAGCTAATAGTGAATTTTTAATATATGACTAAAGTATATTCGCCTTCCTTAACTAAATCACAATGGATTTGCAGTTAATCATTATAGAAAGTGATAAACGATGAATAAATCAGACGCTGATTTAGTTACTACATTTCTTAAATAACATTTTGAAAACTCAGACATGCATAGGGCTACGTTTTAACGGGAGCTCTTGGTGAACTCGACAGCGACATGGCCGACATCTCCATCGGAGGCATGACAATCAATCCCGAACGAGAGCGGTATATCGATTTCTCAGAACCATGGCTTTATCATGGCATAAAAATACTTGAAAAATCAGTGGGTCCTCTTATTACATGCATTTCATATTATACCTGTTTTTTGGTCGTATCTTTTAATATACTGAATCAATTTGCTATTAGTTTGAACCATTTGTTCACTGTGATATTCTATATAGAAAATGGGCAAAATTGTCCTTTTGTTCTCAAAAAAGCCTAGGTTTCATTTAACACTTGCATATATAATCATCCATAGTATATACTATTAAGATATTATAACCATCACGAGAATATAGTATAATCTTATTTAGTAAAGGTATTTTTTAAACTCTATAAAATGCATTTAACATCTCCAGATTCCTCGCGACTCCCCAATGCAATCATTTCTTCAACCCTTAAAATCGTCTCTCTGGATAGCTCTCTTGGTTTCAGTCATTATGGTCGGCATGGCCATATTTTACCTTGATCTTAAGTCTCCATTCGATCGATTCTATAATGTGAGTTCCACAGTAGGCTGTCTGTATGTTATTAGGCTAACAATATAAGTATGTATATTTGTAATTTTTTTCGTCGTATCAGGTGGACAGAAGTCGTTTGGCCGCAGATGATCCCTTTCTGGAAAAAGCACAAGATGATCGAGTAGATTTTGGAGAATCAATGTGGTTTGTCTGGGGAGTTTTACTGAACAGCGGAGTATCAGAAAGTTAGAACATTCTGTTTGTTTTTGTGCTCACATTTCCTTTTTCCCGAAATTAATTGCTCTCACAATCACTTAAGTGTTTCTAATTTAATCCCATAGATTTATCTATAAAGAGTTGCGTTATGAGAAACTGAAATCAGAAAAATGAAAATTGGAAAGTGCTGAAATCCCTTCTAAAGAGTAATTATAAATTTTTTAAAGTCAAGAAACAGGAAATTTAGAGTTAAGCATAGAAATATTAAAAAAGAAATTATTTCTAAAACATTTACCTAAGAATTTGTTTCTTTACTTTCTAAATGTTTTGAACATGCCTTCTGAAAACTAACATTTCTCTTAGATTTGCTTTTTCTAAACAAATTCTACATCAGCAATGAAAAATAAATGCCCGTAATTTTAGAGACACCTCGAAGCTGTTCTGCTAGAGTTCTAGGCATTGTTTGGTGTGGTTTTTGTATGATTATGGTAGCATCATATACTGCGAATTTAGCAGCTTTCTTAGTTTTGGATCAGCCGGAGAAAGGACTAACAGGTGTGACTGATCCGAGGGTCAGTCCTGTTCTATCTTGTATGAACAAAATCTAGTATGGTTATGGTGCCTTTCTTTAACATCTCACAAACCTGTTCTAAATTATCCAATTTTCAATTATCCATTTTTAAATTAAGCTTCGTAATCCATCTGCTAATTTCTCGTTCGGTACTGTTCTTAACTCAAATGTCTATCAGTATTTCAAACGTCATGTTGAGCTGTCAACAATGTTCAGAAAAATGGAAGCCCACAACGTTGAAAAGGTTTATATCGCATTTCCTTCAAGTAGTTACACTGCAATAAGTAGTGGAAATTAATTATATGATATTAATGTTTAGGCTTAGATTTTTAAAATAACTACCATTTTTCCAAATATATAGCACGAGCAGAATTATTTATTTCAGGTGTCAGACGCAATTGCAGCTCTGGTAAATGGGTGAGAAATATTCGCTGTAAAACCCACCATATAGGCATAATTAACAATACATTTACGCAGCATATTTTTCCAACAAAATCTGTTCTGGTATTGTAATCGACCATATTCTTCCTTAGATCACTGGACGCGTTCATCTGGGACTCAACACGTCTTGATTTCGAGGCCGCACAACATTGTGAACTACGGACGAGGTTTGGATTGCGCTAAATATTTGCCGAAGAAATTCGTTTTTTGAGACAATAAAATGAAAGCAACTGATGTAGGGGAGCTCTTTTCGGTCGGAGTGCATATGGCGTTGGGTTGCAGAAGAATAGTCCTTGGACACCACACATCACATCTGCCATTCTGCGAATGACTGAAAGTTAGACAGTTTATATAATTAATTTGCATGTTTGATTAATAGACGGTAGCTCATCTACAATTATATAGATTGATTTCTTAAATACTACTAACAGTACTTCGTGTTTATCAAACATCTTATAAAAAACAATTAATGATATTAATCCATTTATTTTAAACTATTATTTTAGGTGGAATGATGGAGAATTTAGATGCAAAATGGATTGATAATAGAGAATCGCGTTGTGCAGTTGAGGTTCATAAGTCACCTGCTCGACTGGGTCTTATGAACATGAAGGTGATTTTTTTTAATTGAAAAAAATGAGAAAATATGGTTGCAAAAAAAATTTGCAGGATGTCTTTATTCTTGTTACTGGAGGAGTGGCAGCTGGAGCTGTGTTTAGCATGATCGAAGTCACATACGGTAGAAGAAAAGCAGCTAAAGGGTCGGCTTTGCTATGCCGTTCTAAATTTTGTTCTAATTTATGGTTTTAATCCAAATAACCTTTAACTACGTTGATTATTTTATATGAACCGTTTAAAGCAGGTAATTGAAATAGGGATTTTTAGTAGGAAATTATTTCTTCTCTCTCAACATGGCTTATAGCATATTCAAAACTGAAAACGTCTAAGAGCTTTGTTGATAAAAATGTTTGGTATAGATTTTTTAATACTTTCTATTTCGTATGTGGCTCATAACTTCTAGTCTTCACACTGATAATTTTCTTAGATAGCTTGTGTTTCATAAATTCACCGGATTTGATGAAGTCCTCAATTATTTCGGATATCTGCAAAACCATTTCCTCCTTACTTGTTGGGACAGTAACGGAAACGTTCTTTGTTTTGTAAGCTTTGGATTTGCACACAGATCTGTTGGTACATTTCGTCATTTGCTGAAATTTCTGAAGGTAGAAATATGATGCTGATGAAATCCGGGTGGATTCTATATAGAAGGTTCATAAAGTTCTTTTTAAATTTGTCGGTATTCTGTAATCGCTAGATATCTAAGGATTTAAATGGGTTCTCGAGTTAATTCAAAATTCGATTACTTGTAGCTATACTTGCTCATTTAATAGTAATGATAGTTTTTGGATATTTATATCGGCTAAATAATTGGGACATTTGGCAAAAATCTGGCTATTTATTTCGGATGTCCGTCAAGTATCTACATAGAACTAATAATAGGTTTCGTAATTGGCCACAGAATTCAATGGTCCGTAGCAAACACCAAGGTTCCTCCTTAGAGATACCGTGAGACGGAAGGTAGCTGCCATAAATCTTATAGGATGTTATTCATATCTGGTTTCGTCTCGAAAAGCACGTGACGGTGAAGCGCAATGACTCTTTGAAATTTTAACAAACAACTTATTTTAGCGTTCATGTAATTAGAATTGTCATCTCTAGATGGACCTATAGCAATGTAATAAAACAAAAGGTCAACACAAAGATGTTTTGACATTGTTTGCTTCGAGAAAGTCGATAGTTCTTCGTAGAAAAACTCTGGAACATATTTTAATTTGATAACTATATGTTATTCTACTACTTTTCAAGAAAACGATATTTTATTGAAAGAGTTAATCGATTCTTTAAAAAGAGTTCCAAGTGGTTCAGTTAAACTCAGTATAACATTTGTTGGCACAAAGTGAAAGTGAAGACATTCTATTGGATACATTAAATAGTAGAAACTTGAAAATTAGCTAGCCAGTGATATAATTTATTCATCTATTTATTTGTACTTAGTTTTTATTTTAGACGGGAAAGAGCATTAGCTTTGCGCTACGCAGAGAAATGGCGAAGTATTTCTGGTCGACAACGAAAGCCAACTCTGTACAACCTCTCCCGACCTGTCATACGTCGGGGTTTTGCAGGAATTGAGCCTTGCACTTTACAGGTTGGAGAGTTTAGACTTCTCAATTAGTGAGAAGAAGCATCTCATTTAATAGCTGAAGAAATACAATGCCTGTTATTTTCTGGCTTAGGCTTAAAAGTACAACAGTGTTTAAATGTATTTACAACTAGGTATTATTAGCACAATTAGATATAAAATATGTAACTCCTTGAAATACAAGGTAAACAAAAAGGTATCGATCTAAAACTTTCATCAAAATTTTTAAAAAGTGTGGTTTAAAAGCGTTTCTGAAAGTTTATTTTTTGACAGATTTGACTTCAGCAGTATACGGAATAAGGAAAGCATAATTATCTACTTTTTAAATACACCTACCTTGTACTATTAATTTATTGCGGTCTTTTATTGATCTAATAATTGAGAAGAGTTTTTGACAGATTTGGGTAGAAAACTTTGCCCCAAATTCCAAATTTATTGTGCGTCTGTATTTTTCTTTCGCCATACTAACCATCCGGATTCTTCCTCTGATTTCGAAAACGCCGAACAGTTCCTTCCCACAAATTTCAGTATTTTATTCCCAATTCATCAAATGTAGAAAACACTGAAAAATAATTAGATAAATAATTCATATGGTTTAGAAATTCACATCTGAAATTAATTAATAGTGTTAGGGGTATGTAAAAAAAAAAAAGTTATATAGAATAATATTCCACATAAATTCATTTTTCATGAGCTTAGGCTTAGATGTGGTAGGGTTGTGCCATCACGACCGTTCGCTGCAAGAGATGGCACTTGCCTGTTTCCCTCGACTTCCCTTTGAGCGAATTTTGCAATTCTCACATAGATTTAGAATCAGCGACAATTTTTCAGTGTGGAGCATATCAAGTCGATCTCTCAAGAAAAATGTATGGATGAGAGTGCGATTGAGTACTAACTATTGCAGTATATAGCAGGGATGCTGTGGGCCCCTCTGGGCATATTTATTATCTGACGATGTTCTCATCTAAGATTTCATAGTTCCCCATGAATCTCATTGTTTTCTTCACTAATTCCTTTTTAAAAAATTTAGGAATTTCGAAAACGAGAACTCTCACGAATGAACAAAAATGATGATGCACAATATCTCCAGCCAGAACCTTTCGTCCCGAATCTAAACTTCGGGAATCACTCAGTGGCACTCTTTTGTAGTAGATGCCGGGTTAGAAAGATTCTGTAAAATACTATAATAAGAAGAAGTTAGGAAAATAAGAAGGACAGATGTAGTGAAAATATTCTATTATTTCTGACTAGTGAATTACGATATGAGACTATCAATAGTAAAAATGAGTTTAAAATTTATTTGCAGCATTTAATAATTTTCTAATAAAAATTTTTGTTCAGAATCTCGTCGAGACCGATGTTCACCGCGAATGTGGCTTCTTTGCTTATGTATGGTGTCTCATTTTCGCAGTGCTGTTTCTTTGGCCCTGTTCTCCGTTGCCGTGTTATATGAACGTTTTTGCCGACTTCGTGCACATTTGCCCCGTTTGTTCGCACAAAATCGGCCGGTATCGGCGCTGTCGCAAGCCCCGCTTTTATGTGTGACTTCTGAACATATTTTTTGCTTTCACAATTACTAGATGGGCAAATGATGCTAGTGTCTCAACAATTAACCAGTGAATATTCGAAGCTAATTTCATAATTGTAAAATACTTGTATCGATATTAGATTTCGCGTTGGCCGCAGATGGCAACGACTTTAGACCGGAACATTATTGACACACACAGCTTTCTAGTTGCGATATTTCCGTTATTTTAATCATTTCTCTGAATTTAATTTAATTGAAATAAGTGCTATTGCAGAATACTTGTTTAATGGTGGAATTTATGCGATAAATTAGATAGCGAAGTACAAAATAACAAATGTTGGTGACCTATATTTATTTTTTATGGCTCATTCCGTGAAATTTCGTTGTACTCGTTTTTCTTTTTGGGTTCAGAAATACAGTCCATAAAATGTGAACAGCAAACGACACAAACACAGAGAATAATAGCAGAAACAGAAAGAACGAAAAGTGCCGAAAAGAAGTAGAGGCCTTGAAGAGTCGAAATAAATGAGGTCAGGCGCCCGGAGTCCTACAAAAATAACTATAATGTTTAATAAGATCTTCTTACCTATCACTCAATTTTGAAATTACTTAGTTATATATTTTACTGGAAGCTCTTTTTGTGGGATTGAATAATTTGAGTAATAGTTGTTCTTAAAATATAAGAGACGTATGTTTTCAATGCATGACATCTCCCTTTGTCCTAGTTGATAAATGAAGCTTGAGACAAGTACAAGTAAAACTTGAAAGGAATTTTACCATTCAATGAATCCTCCTAAGTAGCACAGGCGAAGTAAAGCATAATTTTCTTTTAGGATCCCTAGAAAAATTCAAGACATTAATACTACTTATGTAGAAAGAATAGTGAATAGCTCAAGCCTACTGAATGTATAATCCCACACATCCAATAGGTAATTGAAGGGTGTTGCTGATAAAGCCTTTAAAATGTATAAAGTAGTTTGTCCTCAATAAGTTTGCTTTGGTTCCTACTAGAGATGCTACTGCATTAATATGGAACAAAATAATAACAAAAAAATCATTTATGTAAAACTACGCGGAAATTCTTCCGCTTAGGCATATTGAATACCCTGCAATTTTTTGAGGAGATAGAATTAATCTGGCGAGGTAAGGGGGAATACTTGAAAATAAGCGTAGTATTTATACCCTTGAACACGTAGGGATTATAGGTGCCCAAAGTTCCATATATTAGATGCACTTAGATCGGCATTTTCCTTAAAGTATTCTTAAGATTTCTGATAACATAACGACTTATGCGTAGATCTAGGAAATTAGGAAATTACCTGTGCTATATGGTGGTTAAAGATTTGCGTTTGTGCTCAGGAAGATTTTTGCTAGGCTTAGGAAAAGAGTTCAACAGTAGGAAGTGACAAAACGATCAACAGATATTAAGCCTGATAGGCATAAATAAATTATACGATTTTTAATAAATATTTTTCCATCTCGCACATACTAGTTATAATTGATGTTTTGAAATGAAGATGGCTTGGATCGAATGACCCAACCCCCCAGGGTCTAGCTGATTTGAGAGCCACCCAGTTAAAATATTCCCAAAGCTCTTGTTTTTGGAGAAGTAAACTAGCAGATAAAATTTCCTAAAATTTGATATAAATGTTCTTATATAAACGTTGACCATTTCCTACTGACAAATAATTCTCTTAGAACATTAGCACGTTAGGAAGGTTCTAATATACGAGATTAAATAAAGCTATATTTTAAAGAATTATGTGAGATTATGTAAAATATAGTCTTTTGGTCCATGTAATGATGCTACTATGTGAAGAAAGGTTACATAAAAATGCACTTGTATTTCATGGCATCCTAGGACAAGAAAGAAAAAGACGTCCAAATATCTGCCATTTATTGCTTCTAATTTTATATGATTATCCTGACAGCAAGTTCATTTGAGGCAGTTGAATCTATATAAGGAGATATCACTCGTCCTTTCTATTAGTCACTATCATATTATACTTAATTCCTTGTCTCAGTTTTCTCCAAATTGATCACCTAATGATATTTAATAAACAAATTATTTAAGAACCTAGTTTGGTAAAATTTCTGTAGAACTATATCAAACCTGATATAACTTACTTTTTAAAAATATAATGGCCATTTTCAAACCTTAGTCGGTGTTTAGAGCTTTTAAGAATGTCATATTAAAACTCTAATTATCACACTATAACAAGAGCATTATTTAAAAGCAAAACTTAGAAAAATAGAAATGTGCGTTGGACGACTAAATCAAGTTGTATTGTGTATTCCAAGAGGCATGCATAGATATGTTTAGGACGAAATGCCAAGGTCAAGAATGGATCACTTTCGTACTCCCCAGCAAAAAATCATCTGGCGCAACCACCTTTTGGAAATAGTCTATTCCTTTCATAACATTGCATGTTATTAGGTACTTAAAACAATCGAGATATGAATATTCGTCTAATATCTAGATCTCGGAAAAATTATTTATTAGTATCTCTCTATACCGCAGCTAATAGATTCGTTTTACGTAGAACCGGCATAGCTAAGTCTCTCTGTTTACGACTACTACCGAGAATGGCAGTTGCTTGAAATAGGCTTAGGTGCTGGACAATCGGGAACAGAACACTCTTTGTCGGCTCTGCTATAGTTCATGATGAACAATATATTTATCACGCTAACTGCTAATTGTTGGAGTGATTTTCGCTGCTATTAATAGTCACTTCTAAAGACTAAGTGCAGGCATAAGAGAAAAACACTTACTGCTGGGCCCAAACGACTTCATCCCTCGACACGATGTACAGCTACTTATGAACAGTCCGCACTTGATCTACGATCTCCAAATTGTTTGGCATTGTGAGTGCATGACACAAAAGAATTTAGTATGTCTGGTTACATGTAAATAAAATGACAACTTTAAAAATCAATTATTAATGGAATAAATAAACTATTAATAAACATCAAAGGGCGGAAATACTTAGAAGAAAGTTATGAATTAATCCTTTTAGAAAACAATTGAAAAAAATAAGAAATTGACCACAGTTCTAAGAGGATTCTAAATAATGCCATAGTATACCTACTGTGTTAAGTTTATTGTAGAATATGAGTTTCACTTTATGAGACTTCAACAATGTGCTAAATCCGAGAGGATTATTTTAAACTAGCGAATAATAAGTTCAACACTTCAAATAATTACTTAAATACTCAGGTAAATAAATTGAAGGTTTATTTTCAAATTTAGAATCATAAGAAAGAAGACCACTATCTATTTCGATAATGCTTGAAACTTATGGCGCAATTTAAGTTAAAAGTTATTTGTATTTCCCTTGAATAGCTGATTGGTGACAATTGTTTCTTGTGACAAGTCGATGTTTTCAAGGGAACTTTGCTTGTATAAATAGGAGAAAATTTATTTTATGTATTAACGTGGTAAGTTATCCACTCAGTTAAACTCTACCAAAGTAGCCAGGGATATGTCTTTTCAGTTATAGAGAATTAATGCAATTGATTTTGCTAAACTTTGTATCTTTCCCATTTGTTGTTATTCTCCAGCCACACTTTGCGTCAGAATACTGAAATTAATGGGAATGTGTTGGCTCATTCCCACTTAAATGTGGAATGGGCCACCCCCACAGTTAAGGATTGTCAAGTGTACTGACACAGATTGTAACGCACACTTTGTGGAAGAGGAATTAATACCGACTTATGGCCACAATCTTCAAATCTCTGAGAAAATCAGTTTGTTTCAGTTTGTGGATAAAAGCTAGTTCACTTCTAGTTCCACCATTTCTGTTTTCGTTCATCAATGTAAAAAATTTCTTAGTGTTCAGCAATATTGTGAGGATATTATTTGCAAAATATTCTATTCTCTTTTCTGTCATTCATACTGTTTGTAACTACATGATCACCACGGGACTCCAATGTGTCAATAAAAACATTAAAATATTTCTGAGATAAGACAATTCTTTGTGAACTTACGTTTCTTCAAGTATATAAGGTGTGTTTATATGAAACAATAGCTTTTAGCTAAAAGCTCCCAGAAATTAGAAAATTCCTATCAGTATTTAAGCATTCATGATGATTTAGAGTAATTAAAAACTAGTTTATATAAATCTAATAGTTATTTCATAATCTCAATCGCAGATGGCCACTGATAGTGACTGAAAGAAAAGGAATTGAAAAGATAGCATATATCGTGCTCCACAGCAAAATGAAGAGAAGAAAGACATCTAAGTGATAGTGTTTTACTAACAATTTGTGACTAACACTTAGTAGTAAGTCCTCTTGTATCAATAACCTTCTTGTCCCGACTCAACACAGAGTCCGAGAATTTATTTAAAAATATATATAAACATGACTTAAACTCTTTTATTCTGGATATTGAAAAAAACGACGATACTTGTAGATAAATGGGGAACTTATCTCTAATTATTGTAACCTATAAGTTCCAAATATTAACTACTTCCTTTCCTTATTTAATAGAATCGTGAAAGTCATGTGTTTAAAAAATAAATTTGAACTCCGTAGATAGAGGAAGGAAGGAAGTGGATGTCCACGAACTGCAATGACTGCTGATGCGATATATTTGGACAACGGCAAGAAAAGCTTGCAATTCTTCCATCGGAATATTAAACCTAAAAGTGTGCACTAATAAAAAACTCATTAGGATAAAGTGGAAAAAGTAAAAATGGTTTTCAAGTGAACTCGAAATAACGCGTCAGTTTCTTATGTAACCCTAAAGGTCATAAGAGGGGGAGGCAGTAGGTTCATCCTTCACTAAGAGAAATGGAGTGTTTGTTTCGTACATATACAATAGGCAAAATAATGGGATTATAGGGCTAGCTATTTTTCTGGTTAATAAGCACACTTTGAAGATATCGTATGCCCTGCGAGTCATGTGGCTATTGGTTAGTTCTCGTCTGCAGTCTTGCAACTTATGCAGCTGCTATTTAAGGGCACTCACCGACCTCATACCCGAAACTGCAATGCTCTTAGTGAAAGCTCTTTTCGTTGCCCTTTCAATCTGTCATCTCATATCGTATTTCTAGTACCCCTGATCCTACGTGGTTAAGTAACTTCACCCGGAGGCGCTTGCATCACGTAATATATGCTAATTAGATCCATCCTGTTTAACAAACCTTTTACGTATACCCGCCCACACTACGGTATTTCCTGAAGTCTGTATTTAAGTAAATGTCGTCAATTGGTACCGGTGAAAAATCAACGACGAAATGTTCGCTGAAATCTGACGCAGTTCTAAATTCACTTTTTACTAGCTTTCACTGAATTGTACTCAAAGTATATACTGAATAGGGTGCATCGAGTCATTTGTCCTTGATTGTATCAGTCTATTTTCGTCTAATTTAGATGCAGCTTGTCCACTCGGTCATTGGTGAAGTATGACTAGTATAAAATAGTAATGTTGAACACAAATGCTTCGTATCTAGTCAAATTCTAATTCATAGCTTCACTTCAACTGTACGGATTTTAGTTCAGTTTAGATGTTAAAATCCTAATCTTGTACTAAAATATTGTTCCTACCTTATAGAGTCGTATCTAAGTTGCAAGATTTACTTTACTATGTCCGCAACCCAAGCACATGCTTTCAGTTTTTTCCTAATTTGTACACAACCAAATTCCCGAGATATAAATAACAGACCTCTACCACATTATTTTGAACACAAGTAAATACTGTTGATGGTAAACAAGGTCTATTTAGCCATTAACTCTTTCCCATGTCATCAAATTTCACTTTTAGTGCAGACTTAAAAATCTCATCGTATTCAAATCATATTTCTCATGAATTCCGTCATTATTAATTTTGTAGTGAGGCTTCAAATAAATTAAATAGAATAAACACATAATTAATAAATGCGACTATTTGTTGATAAAAAAAGAACAATGATTAGTAGGAAGTGAAATGAAAAAAGCGCTAGAAATACTAAAAAGAAATGACGGCTAAGCTTTTGACTAAGACGTGAATAATTCTTTGGTTTACTCTTCTACTCTTCAAAAAGCGAAAGAAGCAAATTGCTTTTACAATGTGCTCCGTAAAGTATATTTTATGGAATTTCCTCTTTGCCACCACTCACTTTCTATAGTCATATTCTTCATCTTCAGCCATTACATGTTACAAAAAGAAACGAAAATTGACGTATTGTAAGTGAAATTCAATTTTTCTTCGTTTAAACTTAGAAACAACTTTGTATGATTATAGTGAAAACAATAATGTATAATAATTACTTCTAAAATAGGTTTCATGCGGTAGAAATGTCTCTAAGTTTCTATTTTTAGTTTGTTGTTTATAAGTAGTTATTTCCTTTTATTGTTTATCAAATCTAGTACCACTGGGAACTCTACCGTTGGACTCAGTAACCTTCCACTAATTGATCTGTTCGAAAAGCACTGAGAAGTGCAGAATAAATTCCTCTTTCACGTGTAAAACATGTCCTCTCACGAACAAAGATAACCATGCATTTATCGGAAATTAATTTTTACCCTTCTTTCACTAATAGCGACACTCACACAGAAATTGTCTATTGGACCTCATCAATTCATAAATACATGAGCACTATTCATAGGCGTGAAATAAAATGAGTTGACTCAGCAGAATAAATGTGATGAACCAACACCGTGGTGTTGCCTCTGATGTACATATGATTTTGAAAATTAAAAAATAACGCAAACAACATTTTTAATTTGCGATGTGAATGAATGATTTTCACGTCTCCGTATTATTAGTGATTGAATCCGAATTCATGAGTGTCGACGGTGAGGTTACCTTAGACCTGAGTATTTTCTCTGCTAAGAATCGAACAGTTAGTCATTGCAATTCTCTCATTTTAATCTGACGCCATTGTTACTTACCGACCAGATTATGTATATGCAAAATTAGAAAATAATAAGTATTGTTCTATATCCGCTCTTTCTATTTCATGCCGCCTTGTGAAGGTGGTGAAACAAAAACAGTCAGTGTCTGATATTTAGCCTTGTTTGTAAACGGCTTAGGAAATCTCGAAAGGTGATGCTAACCGTTACAGTGAGATCTGTGCATATTATGGCATTTATCCCTCGCTGAATGCTAAAGCTTCCCTGGAGATTTGCAGAGATGAGTCCAACAAGCCTTAAGCCAAGCTCATCACATAACTCTGTTAGAGTTAGCTTTAATACGCAGTCGTATGAGGCAATGACCCCAGAATGATACTCAGAATGGCCCTCCGTGGTGGAATCCTAAGCCATGTTGTCGTGGTAATACTTAGTCGAAAATATTTCCCATTTATAATATGAATTTGCCTACACTGCTTAATGCGCACACTACGTATGTACAGCAGTGCACAAAAGCACCTTTTACATTGGCATTCTCGCAAATAAATGTATTTTAATAAGAAATGTTATTTTGTTGATATGTAAACTTTATTAATATATGTTAGGTCCCGAGTAATTTTATTTGTCTAATGTCTAGAGGGCTCATTATGTTATTAAATAATTTGTTCGGAATATTCTCAATACTGATTATTCTCGGAGCAAACTTTGATGTGTTGAGTCACTTTGTGCAAACTCGAATAGCTTCCAGATTTGTGTGGGCTTAACCGAGCAGTAACCGATGACTATAGGCCTTGTGCTGTTGATTTCTATTGCTTAATTCTTTTCAGTCTTCTCAATTAAATTACTTTTGTCGTTTCGCTACTAGAGCAGCTGCAAAAAATTAATGAAAGACCACTAGATACAAGATGCTTTGTCCTTAGTTAATTGTTCTATGTTGTTCTTGTATTAGTTTCTGGTACTTTGTCCAATGAATTTAAAACCTGCTTATGTTTACCTCTCCTCGTCTTCCTTATTCTCTTCCTCCTTCTCCATTTTCCCGTCTTCCCAAGTACGTTCATCTATATGACATCATGAATAGGTCGATCAAAACCTTTTAATTAGGTATAAATCTTCGTCAACAAGCGTGCATCTGATTAGATGGAGCTAATTGTTCGCCCAACCTCATAGTCTACGAGATGAATTATGCGAAAGTTAGCGTTGCTCATAGGCTTCAGCCATCTCCAGACACAATACCATTAAATATGGAATTATATTATCGTACAAAGTTATACATCACATATCAAAGTTTTCTTTTTGAATTTTCGCGGCAATGCACCAAAATGCATTTACATTTTACTAGTATATATGTAAATTCCATAATAAAATTAGTCGTCTCATATAGCACATTATGAATTCTATTTCGCTTTCTAGTTTGCAGTTTCTAAGCACAAAGTCCAGGGTCTATGAAACGATTAATTATTCTTCAATATTGAGCAATACTCCCCACAGAAACATCCGAGGAAGACCCAAGTACACAACCTCAACTGTGGGAAATATTGTGAGGATATAATGCTAATGACAGCCGATCTCAATGTCAAAAGTTTTTCTCTACTTCCCCTCTTATTTTTCTATGCCTTCTTCTTTATTATATCCATGTTGGATTCCAATAACTCTGGTAACGCCCACAGCGGAGTCAGCAACTCACTAGTAGCGCAGGGAATACGACACAATGCTGCTTTTCTATTCGCTTTATTGTAGACTATATAACCAAATTTCGTCATGAGGATCTAACTACATTTGTGATCAGCTAAATTACTAAGCATAAGTCGCAATTGGTACTGTCAGTTTTCAATTCCGCTTTGCTGATAGTAGTGGTGATATAGAAAGCTTTCATTATCTATTATTTTTGTACTAGAGGCTGTTATAGAAATGTGACGCTAACTCTATGATCTATATGGAATGTTGTATTTAATTACAGCAATATGTACTGTAAGCATTGTTCTATGCTTAAATATTTTAAAGGAAGCCAAATTATTTTGGATTTACTCACATAAAATCATTTATAATGAACTTTAAAATATATAAGATGAACTCCGAGTAAGATTTAATAGCAGTGTGTGCTTAAACTTTGTTGTATGAGAAGTTTGCCCAAGCTTTGAGGAAGAAAAGAGCAGCACTAATTATGTGTTGAATATTACACTTACTTCCTAAAGATATTATGTGAACATAAACTAACTGGAAACTAGTCAATTATAACCAAGACCGAGATCATTTACTTTACTTCCTTTGGCCTTTTAAATACCGAACACATTCTTCTTTTGCTATGAACATGGCATTCTATTGATATCAATATTTCATGTCGTTTATCCTCTTTTTGGTCTTAACTACAAGTGTTTCTTCTTATCACTTTGTTCTATAAAATTAAATATAATAAAAGTCGAGACTAGTTAAAGAAGAAACTATTTGAGCATTTGCATATTGAAGTTACTATGATGGACTTTGTTGAACTAGTTTGTTGGCCATGATTGTTCTCGGTCGTTGTTGACAAAATGCTGTTATCTAAAAGGGGGAATTACGGTAATGAAATCAGAAAAGATCAAGTGGCTCATCAGCATTATTATCCAATCCTAGAATAAAAACAACTAAGAACACTTTGATCATAATAAAATTCTAGATGTATTGTTCTAATTTTGGTTGTTTTTGAAGTTTTTCACATTCTTCGTTTATGGGTCGCTACGATGTAGATTATTTATTATTGTTCGGAATAACATATTCCGTTGTTAAGTGTGACTTACTATCTGTAGGTTTAACATTAAAATATTTCAGTGGGTACACATAAAATGACGTCTCTTCTCTCCGTGGCCATTTCATGCACACTGGCAGCGATGATTCTGACACAACAGGTAAACCAATTTTTTCTCCACCTCCTCTTGTCATATTTTCTGTATTCATTGAACTCCAACCTTTATTCTAACTATATAGTATTTTCTTCTATGATGCTTATTTTCCATTCTTAATCTTCTATTCACCTACTCTCTTTGAAGCAAAAATATCACGCTGTACTCGTGATTCTCTCTCGTTGCTCATCTGTTTTAAATACCTAAATATTATGTTATTTCGTGGCATTATGAGCAAATTTAAGATGACGGAAAGCATGTCAGCTGATAAGCGGATGCGCTCCTTCGCATTCGCCAAACGATCGCCATATCGACAATTCGCATTTGCTAAGAGAAATAATCCTGGAGAAGATGAAGAAAACAGTGTGGACAAGAGAGCGCGATTTGCATTTGCTAAGAGGTGAGATTCAGATGGACTTTTAACATTTTTGACAAGAAAAACTATAGTATTCTAGTCATAACCAAATTCGATGTAAGTAAAGTACCATTTAACACAGTTTTAGAAAAATTATTAAAGTTATCTGTAATTTCACAAGTTATATTTGAATCTTTTTTTTCGGTCCAATACATTAGAAAAACTATCCGCATTTTCTACAAACTAAATTAAAGACTTGTAGAATTTAGGAGGTTAAGTATTATGGGTTTAGGCTCTAATATGGCTAAGTACATACACGCTAAGTCATCTGAATTGCATATCACTTGATTGCCATCCAATTATAGTAATTAGAGTAGAAAGTCCACCTTAAAATTACTCGCTGTGAATTTCTTATTAAGTAATTAAGTAGATAGCTTCCTGGTTTATCTTTAGCATGTTAACTTAACTGCAGCATATTTTATTTCCACACAAATCTGCATTATTTCACTAAATATTTTTACCGCAGTTTAATTTCATAAATGGATTTATAATTTTGCCATTAAATACGCAAACTGTAATCCTTCTTTACATGTCAAAATAATGCCACATGCTTAGAATTATATTTTCTAATGGAAATACTTTAAAAACTAGTTTAGTGGTAGATGCAGTAAGATATATTTCAGATCTCCCATTCGTCAGTTCGCATTCGCTAAACGAGCACTTCCATATGGATTTGCCTTTGCTAAGAGAGGCTACTCATCCTTCGCGTAGACAACATACCCATATTTATTCTTTCCTGACGATCTTTAAGTTTCCAGTACCACCTCACATGTCAGCATAATTCTGCAATATTTCGTCAAATAGTTTTTGTTTGGTCCTCTTCATTTCTCAGTGTTTTATTCTCATCATTTTTCCCACGCGTGTTGAATAGGTTCATCTCATGTTGTGAATGAAATTATTGAATCCGAATTTCATATTGTAGCGAAGTATAAATTGAGTTTAGTTTGCCAAAAACAACAGTTTCCATGAAAACTATGAGGTCGTGTACTGTGTCTATCAAATATACTCAAATATTTCAGTTCTGGTGACAGTATGTCATCCACTACCATACTGTTTTATAGATTACCGTCAATGGTATTTAAATGAGCAGTATAAAATAATTGATAGAGCTCCATCACAATTCTTATATTCAAAATATTGACGAAGACATTACAAAGTGTTTCTTGCTAGTGTACCGTTAAGCCTGGAAACAACGACAAGTGAGAGATCGGTGAGGCTTCGTTCCATGTACATTGTACATTCGGCTTCAGCGTCTACCAGGACTAAGTAGTAATCTTCTTTTAATAAAATATAGAATGCTAGTTTATTATTATTAATGCAAAATATTCAATTGTAAACTATTTTTTTCACGTTCAGTGACGCTGTTTCTTTGCGAATCATCATCAGTGAGTGGTCCAATTAATCCATGAAGTGAGAACACGTGGTACTCACCAAAAATAAAAACATCTTAACAATCAAGCATACAAAAATCAGGCATTAAAATCGAGTATTACCAAAGCCGATACCACCAAACAAAGTTCATAAGTGAATAATGTCACACTTTAGGCTTATAATGATATAGAACTGAAATACTCTAATGACTTTTCCAATCTGTTTGAACATAAACAAAGCATAAAATTCAATTTTATATATTTATATATCGCTTAAAATACCAGTTAAAATATGATCAGTCTTTATATTTTTTAATAAAGTATAATAAATTAGTGGATTGGTCTTACCTAGTTACTTAAATATGAGAAACGTACAGTGTCCAAACAACCAAGAATGCAAAGAATTGTGTAAAACAGAGATCATAGATCGGTAAATGTCTCTAATTGTTACCGTATTATATTTATCTTCCTGAAGAGCTTGAAAACAAAAGACAAAATGGAACTGGACTAAAATAAAACCAGTTAGCTAAGGGAGAAAATGTCATCAGTGTTGAGTAGGTTTGGTCTTTTATTCTTCTCAGAGATTGGTAAAGCACATTTGAATACTGTTTTTTTTTCAGTAAATTGATTAACACTTTGAATCTTACATTAGTTTATCACAATTTTCGGCTCCTTATTGAACTGTACATTTAATTTTCTCAAAATAAAGAGAGACCAGTTTATGAGTCGGAGCAGTATCACTTCTCCATCAACAGCGAAAATACAAATATTACCAGTACATTTGTTTTACGAATTTATTGATTAATATTTCCATTTAATAGCGACACTTTCTCTTTAAAAAATTTGAACTTGTGTTTATTTCAAATCTTCTAAAACTGTCTTAGCCATTCAGGGATTGATTATGAGCAAACAGCCTATCAATTCTTTTCGGTTGAGAGTAAAAAATGGAGTCACTATTATGGATATAAATTGCCTATTAAATGTGATCTTTCATTGCTGCATAAATGAATAGGGAGGGATTAAAGACTGGCAATAAGTTTCTATTTCGATTCAATGAGCAAGCCTGCTGACTTTGATATGGCGGTTGAAAATGTATGTGGCGGCGAATTCTAAGTTTTAGAGTCTTTCAGCATGCGGCGACATCTCGGCTAGTGACATCATCTACCTAGAAATTGAAATATCGTGCTCTTTCAAAATTGTATCTTCCAACTAATACAAAATGACAGTATATGTTTCGGCTTAAGAGAGACGATTTAGAAATATAGCCAGAATGGAACGATAAATCCCATAATCAGTGAGCTTATTAAATTCGTCAGATAACCTTGACTTTATGTATACTTAAACCTTCTACTATCATATTACCGGATTAATTTATGGCATACTATTAAGCCATAGATAAACAGGATTTCAGATTTGTCGTTTCTTTTATGATACCAAGTACTTAATTCAAACAGATTATTCAAAATTCAGACAATCATTTATTCAGCAATGTCATACATTCTCGAAGTTAAAATTTCGATTTACTTGAAAGAATCTTCAAGATATCTCAATTTACACTTCAAGATTACTAGAACTATTCCGCTAATGAACTGAAGTTAAGCATGAGCTCATTGGAATATGGAAACCCCTCAAACTTCTCTTGCCTTGCAAATGGGACAAAAACAAATAGCATGCCTTTACATCAATATTCGCAATTTGAGAACACATTTTCTGATCTCTAAATAAGCTGTGAAATTGTCTATATACATGGTACATAATTTTTTATAATTAACAAAGTTTCCTTTACTCAGCAAGTATTTAAAATAATTGTATGCTCAGAAGCAGGCCACGATTTTCCGAATTGCCTTATTGTTGTGTTTGCTAGACATTCTGATTCAGTCTTCATAAGTTACTGCTTTGTATGACTCACTAAAATGTTTTTATGATAGAACTGTAAGAAATGAAAAATTGGAAAATACTCGTTAGATCAGACAGGAGCAACAAGATATTCATCTCAGGCTAATTGTCTTGTATAAAATAGAAAACCCCTTCTGCATTTAAAAATTATCCTCATCAAAATATTTCAGTTTTTCATAGACAATGAACATAGCAGAATCTTAAATACTGAAGATCAACAAAACATTAAATTTAAGTAATTCCATATGAATTTTCATATTGAAATAAACATATTATTTCAAGATTTATAATGATTAGGAGAAACAATTGCACGAAGTCATTTGGTGCAGAAGAATTTAATGATCTATAGGCTTACAATGTGCATATTAAAGAGAACGTCATCAACTTGGGTCTTCTAATAATAAATAAAGAATCACTCCATAAACTCTTGGAGCATTGTTCGGTCTTTTTTCAATAGTTTGATTACTTCCTTCATGAGTACTATAGTAACAATAGGAAAAGGAAAATCTATTGGACGAGCTATGATATTTCCGATTACCATCCAGACTCGTGAAGCACTTACAATGAACGTTATGAATGAAGAGAATAGTGTTCAGAGATGAATTAATAGTTTAAGGAAACAATACTTCAATCATTTAGAATATGGGTTCTCAGGAAAAAGGTATAGTGGGAGCACAAGATATAAATAAATAAATACACCTACGTTCATCTGTACTCCCATTCAAGTGCATGAGTTACCCCTCAAGTGTCGTTGAGATTGTATCACACAAGTAACCATAGCAATCCAATTTTGTTTCACCACCTCATTGCTCACGAACAATCTTTTCTGTGAGCTGAACTGGTACTGTGTCTTTGGAGGTATTATCCTTCAACATATACCCTCTATAACTTATCACTTTCTTTCCCTTCTCTTTATTGTTATGTTTTGAATCATTTCCATTTCTTTTTTAAACTTATCTCTTAGTAGAATAAATAATATTGTCATCTCTGCTCTAATAAGTCAATTTTAACTAGATTCATTAGTCATCATTGTCTAGTTTCTTCCTAGAAGCTGTATTAACGATGGAGGTGTAAAGCTTATTTTCCTTTGCTCTTTACTAAATTACAGTTTCAAATTAAATCCCTGAATGGTTAGTTGATTAATTACCAGGACTTTATTTCAGAAACTGGAATAACCATATGATTTTTTATAGTTAGTATAACTGAAAACGACGTCATTTTTCTTCTTCATATTTTCTGTTCGAAGTACTGAGATATTTTATTTAGTTAAACGTATGCACTCAGTAGCCATAACACTAGATTCTTGTAACTAAAATCACAATGAAATAGCTGATTTTGAATTGGTCACCAATATCTTGAATCTCTTAATAGCAGGTGATAATTCCATTCATTGATAAAATCAGCTTTCTCCAAGTGGAAAAATGGAATGGATAAATCTTCTGGTATCCACTAATTACTTAAAATTTAGGTAAAAGTCGAGCACGTACTGATAGTGGTTTTCAGTAGTACATGTATGTGTTTTTCGCTTAACTCTACATTATAAATTAATGGAAATTTATATGATTTCCTCGACGAGAAATAGTTGTTCAGCGTTGAAAACAGTCTGCTACCATTCTCACTGCATTCAGCGTTCTATTTTAAGAGAACCGCATTTAATGATGACATCAATTGTCTCCAACTGTGGAAGCTAGAAGATCCACCATTTTGCCATTCATCTCGCCGGTTTCATCAAGTGCTTATACACTTTTTCTCGAGTGTAGTATGCAGAAAGTTCTCCACAAAGCAATAAACTCTAATTAGTTTTGCTTGCATATGCGATAAGAAGAAATTATTTCTCCAGAGGACTATTCTAATGAAGTAAATAATGATCATTTTTAACTATGTGTTTTAGTTAGGCTCACGTTCTTCTAATTGCATGTTGTACACTAATTTTAAAACTACAATATTTCAATAGATTTACGAGAAAATAATAGAAAGGTAGTTTTTTTGTAATGAGAACAATGCTTTTTTAGGTGTTATGCATAAACATGTTGAAATGGCAGTTGAATCAGTCTACTTGTGCTAAACTCGAAATTGCGTTTCATTACGAGAATATGCTGAGTAAAGGAAATCAAACAAATCCAAATTTGTTTATTAACTACGCAAAATCAACTTTTCAACTTCATAACTATTTGTTCCCTCCTAGGCTTGATTTTTTTGTCATTTTTTAACTGTCTTCCAGTAAATATCCGATATTTCTGCTTTCCTGTTCTCTATACCATATATATTTTCATTATATTTATTTATAGAATCGTAATGTTTGTCTTCTGATGGGTTCGGCACTGTGTGGACCGAGGAAAAAAAAGGTATTTACAAGTCGTATAAAGAGGATGAAACTAAGAGATTAATTAGGAAGTAGAGCAATGTATAACAAGAGAGGATATATTTGGAAAGAAAGAAATGAGAAATTATATATAAAACAATAAGCAAGATAAACTAATAAGTCGAATAAATTAGTTTGAGATATTTAGGTAGGCAAAGGTTTGTAAAACCAACTTCCTTTCAGCAAGTGGGTATTTCGTGGGTAGGTAATGAGTCCGAGAATCCATTCGAAAATCTACTTACTAAAAAGGATCGTCTATGCCTACGGGAAACATTTCAGGTGAAAACTTAACTAAATTACAGACGTAACCTTTGTATTATGGCTAACACATATTCTTTGATATTCAGTTTCAGACTTTTCAAAAATTTAATTATATAATTTTCAGCATATTTTAGTATTAAGATTGCCAAATTTGATTCGCTTTACTTGATTTTTGTGAAGTAAATGCGAAGTTTTATAAAAGAAGTTAACGCATCTACATATATAGTAAGAGAAAATTTGTTTTTTTATAATGGAGTGTTTTCAAATGTTAATGAGGTTAAACATTTTAAATCAGCCTTAGCATTAAGAAAAATATTTGATTAAAATCTAGTATGAGAATGTGTGGATTTAATAGCAGTTAAATGTTGGACTGTTTGGAGAACGACTGAAAGTTAATAGAAAAACGGAACTTCTCAAGACTGAAACGCTCCGTTTATCACGGCCAGTGATGTGAAAAAGAGGATGTGCTCAGATGTTAAGCTAATACTAAACTGGAAGTGTCTCATACTAAATACGTGGATTCAAATAAAGCCTTTATGTCGTCCTTACGAAACGCCACTATCAAATGAATTCTCATATCTGCGCCGCCGTACAGATTATCAGATTACCCACTACCTACAAAGTGAAATTGTCAAGCCTCCCCCTTATCGAGACTGAATGCATCTATTACTCATATATTCATAAGAACATTTTTTTTTGCGTCCTACAATTTTCGAATTAAAGGCATGCAAAGCTAAATAAATGATAGGGTTTCAGAGATTAGACGAGCCGAAAGAGATCGTAGGAATAATTTTTGTTGATATTGTTAACGACATTGAACCGGAATTGAAAAAGGTTGGTGTTTTCTTTTCATTGAAATATTTAGTTTTATTACAGTAAAAGTGACCCTTAATTTAGTGATAAATATGATAATTTTTATATTTATTAGGTTTTTGGTGTCTACAGAGCACCAAGAGCTGCTATGGTAAAAATGCCTAAATTTGGAGGACATATAGCACGTTTTACGGACTTAATCGACCAGGTCAATATTGAATATTTACTTTACTTATGTGTTCTTATTCCTGTTGCCTACTCTTGTCTTTACGTGCAATTAAGAAAGCATTCGGGCAAATTTTCGGTTAAGTCATTTCTTCAGGTATAAGATGAATACAATGTTTATTTGAAAGTTGTCTACATTTTGTCGCGCAGATAAATAACTTACTATGGTCTTTTGTCCAGCCTTTATTTTAAAAAATCACTCTAGGTTTGCAGTTGACGTCATTATTAGGATACACAGAAAATCTGGCAGGTGCCTGGCAACTAATTCGCAAAACTGGACGAAGCCACGTGCAACAAAGGTTTATCCTTTATGTGATCTATAAAATGTAGTATTTATGTACCTTTCAAATGCATTTTGTATATCAATTTTAGTAGTATAAATTTTATGATCATAATTTGTGGTTTTGCCATTATCAAAATCATTTCCTCATTGTGTATTTCAGTTTTCTGGAACTAAATCAAAATCAGCTAGAAAAAAATTATTTCGAAACAGTGGTTAACACATTTATTGGTCGATTAATTCCCTACCTAACAGGAGAACAAGTAAGTTTATAACATTAAATTTGTTTTTATCCTGAAATACCCATTTAACGGTCTCATTATTTATTTGAGATCACCACTTTTATTTCAATCAGAGTTCTGATTAAAAATCGCCGTATTTAATAAGTCTATATGAGTAGTATATTGTTTAAATAGAATATTATAATGCTCATAGCATGTGTAATTTGACAATTCTGATTCCTGACTTTCCAAGGAGTTGCCATCAGCAGATGGTGCTGAGAAAAAGAAGGTGCGCTTCGCACAGAGCTATGCACCTTCACAGATTACCGATATATGGAAACGGTAAATACATTTTTGAAAATATAAATGTTGACTTTACTTGACTACTAACTATGTCAGTTAAGAACCACTCGTTTTGAAAATACTATACAATTAAAGCTATGTCAAGAATATAGCTAAAAGTTCAAAACATTTGTCTATACCACAAATTAAGTTTCGTGATACAATTATGAGATTTTAGAATAGCTCATAGGTGACTGAGTCATTAACTCGTGTTTGAGTGATAGTAAATAATACTAATTTAACTGCATAGTTTTTTTGCCGTTTAGCAGTTTTTAAAAATACTCATCTTTTCCAATTATGAATACTCCTAAAAATACTACTTAAAAGAACGGATAATAAGAGGTTTGAATTCTTTAGCCTAGATCATAGATGACGTAATAAACTGAAAAACAAAAGCAAATTTCTCACTAAAATCTGTTTAGTAAAATAATCAATCCAATACTGACACAGGTTTTTCAACATTATACTAACTCAAATGACGGACTCATTTGAATTGGAAAGAGCAAAGCAGAGGAATGCACAGAGCCAAAAAGCGCTAGCTCCACACCAACATGTGGAGCAAATTGAGAGGAAAAAAAAGAAAATCCAGGTTAACTAATACGATTCTTTTCATGTTGTATTTGATTAATATCTTTGATCTAATTTGCAAATAAATATTATGCAATTGAGATTTTATTTTCCTTGTCTCATTTTACATTGTCTGAGTCAAATTGATATTAGTTTATTACAGGAGAAACAGAGCGAAATAGAAAATACGGCCAGTCTGAACGTTCCGAAAGAAGAAGAACAGATGTTCGAAGACCCATTTTGAAGAATATTTGACTCTTTCTCATATGTATTTTATTATTTAGTGTGCATATGACATATCCATAACTATAATTCAAGATTTTATTGACCGAAATTTGTCTATCAGTTTAATGCGCAATATTTTAGATATATGGTTTTAACGGCTATGTCACTCAAATTTCAGAATTTGTTATATTTAACATTTAGAAGTCTAGTAACCAGTTATATTAAACGTATATTTGATTTCTGTCTCAAATATCGTTTTTTGACCTTGCCAATTTTTAGTAGCATTCTTATTGCATATTATATTCAAATAAAAGTAATACTTTTGATGAAATATTTATATGTTCTATTTAGATAATATCTACATTATCTGAGAATGTCGATAAGATTACCTGTCAGTCAAAGTCACTGAAAGACACTTTCTAACGACAAAAACAAATGTTATTCAAGGATTTCTAAGAATGTTCGCCTTCAGTAGATTACCCACTCGCTCATCAGAACATCTAGTCTTCACATCATTAGATGGAGTTGACGTAATATCCTACTATGTCAAAATGTAACTATTTCTGCATGACTAAGCATCCATACCCTCTTTCAACAAAGTTATTTTCATTTAGTTTTGACATTAACAGATGACAGTTATCAATCATTCTATATTTCCCTCTTTAGTTTTAGAGAGAAATATTCAGTTAACTTGCCAAAAAAGCGAGCCGATTTTTGCGCTCGTGCAACAAAAGTTTCGACTTTCTTGGTTAGCGATACCTACTTATATGTAGGTGAAACAAGATTTTCTCTTCATAAATAGGACAGCGTTTCTTGTTTTGTTCTTAAATAAACATTCAGTATTTATAAACTTTAAATTTTTCACCGCTTCCAAGTTATTTGTGATCTTTGTGCTAAATAATAATGAGCTCACTGTGAATGGTCATCTGATGACTGAGAATGAATCCTGCAAAGATTTGAACTCTGCACAACTAGTGCATATTACCATAAGTGACACCGGATATCTTGTTGTTTCATTTATTCTAATGGAACGATGGAAAAAATGTTTGTGCTTTTAAATTGTTTTGATTCGACGATGTGCCGATTGCTCGTGATATTATTGATCCCTTCTAACTGTTTCGTGTATCAAGCAGCCAACTACATTAAATGGACGTTAAATACATGAAATACTATATGACATAGGACTTCACTTCCTTCAAACTTGAAAAATTCTAAGTTATGAAGACGATCACACGAAGATGCAATACCAGCTTAGACGGTCGAATTCAAAAGCTATACACGATAACAAGGGCTGCGTTGAGTAGAGAAAATTTAAATGTACGTCTAGTATATACTAACTTATAACTATTTCTTTTATATAATTTCGTTTTCCTGAAGACAGAATAATTATCAGCACCGAATAAATACTCACAGCTCAAATCCAAAACATAACGACCTATAAACCACTACAGAGTACATAGTAAAAAGTATAAATAAGGACACAGTAACCATATTCCAACTTGCAACAGCACAGAAGTTTTATAAGTTGAATGAACTAGTGGAACTTTTAATGGTAGTTTGCTCACAATGATATTGAAGTACAAATTTCACTGAAAATCTACCTACCCTCGAACTATAGTGGGCATGTTATCTTCGAACTTAGTTCTTAGTGAGATTTTAAATATGAAGAACCAGCAGCTACATTAGGATGTAAATCTTTATAAAATTGTACAACTGTGAGTTCCATAAGCCCTCTTCTGACTTTCTATATTATGAGCAAAAAATATAGTAGACAGCTTTCTTCCGACTTCATAATCACTACTTTGCCTCACATTGTTTGAGATTTGCGCATAAAAAAATCAAACATGTAGTCAACCTTCATATTCCTATATAAATTATGTAACTATTAGCATATGAAGCTTATACTGTACTCTTTATCTTTACCAAGTCGTACCCTCCATATAATTGTTTTCTATCCCTCGTATCTTAAGTAAAACAAAAAGTGCATCCACCACTTCATAGACTGGACCCAGCAATTTGATACCCTTTTGCGACCAAATAAGCAGAAACATCTCTGGAACAATTTATTTATGTGGGGACATTCCACAGAATCAAACTTCAACAGGCGCCACAAAACATGCATTTCTAAAGGTCTGAGTGGTCTCAATACGAACTTTAACTACCTTACACTAGTACTATGTGTAGGTTGGATATAGTATATCTTATATACATGAAAGACATAATTGACAGAGATTTGGATCTCTGTCTGGCAGTGTTTCAGCAAGTTGTTCAATTATAACGTTGCTTTTCATCAACGCAATATCATCGTCATAACTAAACATAAAACAAAAATCATCTTTACGAAATAACTCTGCAAGCAAACTATGAAGAATAAACTGTACACTCATCGCGTTCATGGGCCAACTAATAAAAAGTTATCAATAAAGTATTTTAAAAAATCTTGCATTGAACTACACATGATCCTGACTACTGAAGGGGTCTTGAGGATTTGGGGTCCTGTACACTTCACCGGGGGGCATGCAGCCGACCGGCCAGGCCGAGACGACGGTGATACTGTAATGATTCATGTTTACATGATGATACAAGTGCTCATTAAATTCATACAGGTCTATTCCTAATACTTCTTTATGTAAATTTCTAATGAAGTAAAATTTTGTTCTTATATAAAATGTAGCATTAATGGTAGATCTCAAGTCGAATATATACGTGTAAATTGAACGAATTACTACATACTTACATTAAACAAAAATAATACTATGCCATATTCTGCAGCGGTTGGAGTTTAACTTTAGTGGAAGTCAGGAAGTTAGAAAGTGGAGACCGGGCGGGGGTTGGCGGAGTTTCGAAAGACAGGTTTACAGCCGGGGGCCAACCCAATGCCAACTAATAGCTGACAAAGGATTGACAGGAAAGAGATTGTATTATTGCATACAGTGGGCTGAAATAATATAGAACGAATAAGATGATAATAATAATCATAATAATAGATTAACTAATGTAGTTTTATTTTACTCATAAAAAACAAATTCTGGGGTAATCATTACGAAATACGTTCATTGTAATAAAATGAAGTACATGAAAAGCTAACTTCAGTTCTTTTTATACTTAATGAGTGGTTTGAAAATTCTATTCAAATAGAAATTGAAACAAGCTAACATATGCAACTTCTCAATTATAGGCTTAAATTTGGAAACTCTTGCATTGATTTTACTACTTATTTCCAAATTCCCATTTGAGGCTGGAAGTCTATAACGATTGCTTTCCGGCAGATGGATAGCATCGTAATAAACCCTATATTGAAGAAATGGCGTAGTGACGACATACTTATCAAACTATGACTGAAGATAGCTTTATAGCTATGACATTACAGGATACCTCAATTATCGTCGACTTCCAGTTTTGGAAACAGGTAGTAACAACACCCAATGATCAATAACATCTTCACAACGAAATAAACGAAAATATAGACAATGTATTTCAGTTTGAGAATTTAGAAAGTTTAACACGTCACAGCATGGCTGAAATTCGATTTCAGTGACCGAGTGACCCTACGATTTGCAAACGCTGCACCAATTTTATGAAAACCCTACCCTATTTGACGGAAGCAAATATTGGAAGGAAAAATAAACAAAAAAGTACGTTATGGAGAAAGATGTAAACCTATCTAGACCTAACAGAACTATTAGTACTGCCATTACTGACAATCTAAATCCAGTGATTTATAGTGAAATTGGTTAAATACTAGTTCACCGTTTACATTTCTAGAAAACTATAAACAACAGTAAGAGAATCAAAGCTTTTAACAATGTAAACAAAATATTACTGTCGTACAACTTCCCATTTCGCATTTTTAAATGTTGAAAACACTATCCACCTAATATTTTCTAATAGTTTTATGAAGTTAGAAGGAAATTATTGCAAGTGATACTCTACTGACACATTTTTGCTTTCAACCACAGGATCAGTAGTTAATATGGGTTTAACGGTCGCCGCCCTTACATCATACCTATTTCAATACTAATTAATAATATAAAAAGATAACTTCTATAAAACAATAATTATCACTAGACTTTCTGTTAAATGATAAAGTCAACTAGGTTAGGCGTTTATATGATACATATAAAGAAATAAAAGTAATGGCGGATTTTGCATGGTAAAAAAAAGAGGAGTGAACATGAGAACGATAACATATTTGCATAGCGTAATCCAACAATAGTATAGTAGTCGCACTGGCTCACGCAGTATCCCAGAACTACTTCGGAAATAGGATACTACTACCATACGAATTTTGGACAGAAATTCATGAAAAACTACACTGGAAGTGTGTAATACAATACTTGGGGAGGCGTACACTGAACATCCCTGCAGTACTAAGCAAATGGACAGTCAATGAAAGTTAGCGAAACAGTGTGTGATAGCATGAAGCGCAGATACTGGTCAAATGCGAGAGACGTGAATTGAGACGAAGAGAGAAAAGTATTGCGCAATGACTGGCGCTAAAACACATTGAATGCCCGAGGCGATGTTAGGGAACATGTTTCCAAGGAGACGCAGACATGGGCTATCTGCAGGCTACGCGATGTAGTGCCAAACTCAGTGGAGAGTGCGGGGAAATGCTATAGGACAGCTGATTGCGTAAATGATCACCGAGAAGTGTGTAGTACCACTATACAAGTCCCCTTCAACTAAATTTCGTTGATTGGAGGCCGTACACCAACTGAAATCCCTATTTAATATTCATAAATAACAGTCATAAAGGGCACAGACTTGCGAACCTTCAGAACTGGTAGAATGGACATAAACCTAGCTGGTCTACTCGATTCCACGACTTTAGAAAGATAGATTTCTTAATCTCCATTATCTCTTAATCCGGTGTATAAATATACTTTATTATTAGTTAGAGATTACCTTACCAAACTTTCAACAAAGACATATGGCATAAATTAATACATCGTCTTCGTTTGCAAGCAGCAAGTTTACAGTTTGCTATCCATTTTGACACCTGATACGAGTAGTGATAATCGAGATGCCTTCCCTGGGCAGGTATCAAAATTACATTAACATAACGATCAAACTTAACTATAATAGGTATATTCTAACCAAAGTGCTACGCAAACGTGAAAATCACCACCAGCTGCTATTTCTTACTTGAGTAAATAATAGAACATCTCCCCCTGAAAGTTATTTTTATTGACAGAGGTGAAAAGAGGGCATTCTGTAAATTGTACAGACCAGTCGAACAGCTGAATCTGCAGGCTGTAGTTTCGGAACTAGTTTTCTAATACAACTTGTTCATTGCATACTAAATAAGTTACGATGCGATCCGATCGACAACTGTGGAAATCAACCAATCTACTAGCCGATGAAAGGAAGAATATATAAAGCTCAATAGATGTTCGCTGTCATTGGTTTAGTGTATTTAGTCCAAATAATAAATTTATACCAAAATTTAATCATTTGTAGGTTTTGCTTAAACCTTAGCTACAATTTATTAGAATATGACACAGCTACAAGTTTTAAAAAACTAACCACTATTTAAAATTCTTTAAATTACAGATTTATTAATCTATTTGTTATTTTCTTTAAACGTCACAGCAAACAATGTAGGTATAACTCAAGAAAGTACAGCAGAACAAAATGAATCTTATTTTCACGTATTAAATAGTGGTTTTATTACCATACCAGTATTACAAGTATAACAGAAAAAGTCAACAGGCAACACGACCACAGATGATTGTCCCCACCAGATCGGTCTTTAGTAAGTAGTAAATGGTTATGAAAGAGAAAGGCGGGGTGCATTTGATGTGCAGTTGGAATTCATATGGGGTGTCTGGATGGCTCGCCACCCTGCGCTTCCTCGTATAGCATGTTATTTCTCTATACCCTCAATTTCAACACTCTCTCGCAATCTCTTGTCTTGACCAGTCTTTGTAACCTCCTTGCAGACAATACTTTTTTCCAATCTCTGTCCGTGACCAACGTCTGCGTTATTGGCGAGCCATGTTCTCTTGTCTTCTATATTTATGCTGCGTCAACTCACTTTATGTGTTCTCTCTCCACTCCATGATTTGAATACATTTCAGCTGACAGCCGGTCGCACACCTCTTTGTGTTGGTTCTATTGCGTCACGGCGCGCGACCCTCTCTCAACTATTTATGAATGAGAAGGGGTTTGTTAAGTCAGAGGGAGACGAATATTGTATACGGTGGATATTTGCGGAATTCCTTGATAGCAAGTTAGAATAATTTTTGCTTAGGTTAAAAAGTGGAGATTGTATTACATCTGCTTACAATGAGGGAAAAGCCATCAAAATGTAAAATCTTTCGGTGAAAAATTTCTCTACTAATGAAGTGATTAATGCATTACTAATTATATTGCATCTTTCTTGTGACCCACTATTGCATGGTCAAAATGGGAGTTCCACTTTTGTTAGAATTCGAAGTGGTGCCTTTAATCTCAGCTTCCTTATTTTTGACTACTAAAACTGGCTTCGGTATCTATATCGTGTATAAATAAAAACACCATTATTACGAATGAACGATCTCGAGATATTTTGCAAAACAACGTTAGTTAAAACGAAAATATTTTGGGAATTACATTCTACTCTACCTAGGAAATATATTAGTCAACTGAGAGATTTGTTCTGAGGAATTAAATGTAAATCTTTTAGTTCAATAGTGAATTACAGTAAATAATGTCAGAACCAAATATTGACCAATATCTGCACATTTTTCCTAGATTTCATTTTTAAAACAATATTAATTTTTAAAAAACGGAAAAATACTTAGAGAAATATACGAAAGTGAAAACTTAGAAAAGTTGCCAATAAAGTTAATAGGTATCATTGAGAAAGACGAAATTTGTTGAAAACATTATTCTATTTCAATAATATCTTTCCATTAGTTATAATTTGAATCACAAACGTCGCGTAAAATAATTTTCTGACTAATACTAAGTACGACCAAAAAGAAAATTACTTAAGAATTCCGAAAATTTTCAAGCTGAAAATATTTGTGCGACATCCAAATCAAGTACAGAGTGGAGTCTAGAGCAAAATAAGCTGGTTGTGTAAAAGGCGATTTCTTCGTGATTGGAGGAACAGATTTTTGGTTGTAATTTGTTAATCAATAGAGTAGAATCAACTACACGATACAAACGAAGATTTCTCTAAGGTTTTTAATGCTGAAAGTGAAACAAAGTGCCTAACTAAATCCAGACTTTTAAGCCTAGTAAACATTTGTATTGCTAAAATCACTTCTGCTGGTAATAAGACATAAGTATTGTTACTTTGTTTTTGATAAAACTGTACGTGATCCAGAGCATTAATCACATGATGGGAAAATCTTTATAAAAATGTTAACTACTTTAGATTGAAAATACTTCTTTAGAAGACATTCTTTCAAGAATATTTCTATTTTTGGGAACTATGAACACATCTTAAAAACTATTACTAAAAAGCATATTTACATCTATATATCGATACTGAAACTAATTTGAGTATTATATATAAGTATACCTAATGTATATTCATTTAATTCTAGAAATGAACACGTAGAAGCATTAACTAAGTTTTAATCCTTGCGAGAATGAGAGAAAAATAACGAGATTAAACGGAACAGGTTTAAGTATAAAATTTCTTCTGACATCTTAAATCTTGGAATTGTTATGCTTATTTGTAATGTGCTAAAGTGCTAAGCAACTTTTAAACTTTTAATTTCTATAAAAGTTTTTACAAATGCTTAGGACTAAGACTCACTAATATTTTGTGTCAAATTTTCTTCTATTAATTATTTTAAAACAGACTTTGGTTTGCAGCCCCTCGACTCACACATCTGCGTTCACCGAAATAGATCGGCGATAAGTGTAGATGGGTGATTTGTGGAGAGCGCACGAGGATGTTGCGAAGTTCGCACTAAAGATATGAATATAAATATTTGTTTTAGTTCTAATAATTTACGCTACCAGCACTCTTATCTATACTTCTATAAATGTACAATATTTATTGTTAGCTTAAGTATAATAAGCCAACTTAATTCATCTAGAAAGATGATTGTATTATGGAAAAAATCTACTTACATAAAGCAAGTTCATAGATAAAGTTGTCAATATTTTGTGCTTATAATCAGTGATAAATTTCTGCTCTAAATTTAAAACCAGTATACTCATTATGTCATACTAGCTTCCTAGATTAGATAGAATGTTTTATCAAACATTCCGATTTTAGATCGCGATATTAAATCACTGATAAATTACTGATGGTCGTATAAAGGACTTATGTCATTAGAAAACTAAAACATTTAACACCAAATGCAGATCAATTTCAGATGAAATTACTTGTGCGCCGGCCGCAAAGCAGTTCCAAGCACTAATCAGTTAGTGTAGTTGAAACCGATTCCATTGCTATCGAACTATCTAGAAATATAAAACCCGCACCTAGTGTGGCTTTGTTTGGGCACAAACTTACACCGAAATAACATTGTATCCATTGTATTCGTATAATAACTAGTATATGAGTGCTATTTTCATATTGCACAATATTGACAAACTAGGCAGAAAATGGTGAGATTTGACAAAAAGAGGTATCCTTTTCTCTTTTAGCACTCTCCCCTCTTTTATTCTCATTTTTCTTTTCCTTTACTATTCTTTTCACCACTCATATTGTTGACAAGCCATTTATGCCTGTGCTTATCACTAGAGTCAATCTTATATAGCCATATTCACACGCAAAACTCCTGGGAAAGACAAACACCAGTGGTCCTTACGTAAAAAGAATTTATCTAAATAGTATATACATTAAAAACAAGGAAGCACTATGGATAGTCGTTCAGGATGCTAGGAATGAAAATTGAAAGTTATCATTATTAGCTTAAATGCAATAAGCAAATCTAATACACCAAAAAACGTCGTTATAAGGAATAATGAGAACAAAATCTAAAGAATACCCCTACTTCCAAGTTCAGTTTATAAAACTACCACTAGTTCTCAACTTATCAATATCATAACGTTAAAGACCCTTAAATTTCCTTAAACTTTATTGGAATGTAATGCATACACACAGGTTAATAACAGACCCATTTCACAAAGATATAGCTCAGAATAAGAAAGTTTTATGAATATTGATAGCTTCATTTCAAACAAGGCAAGAAATATTCAAATATGTACACAAAGATAAAAATATAATGAAATGGATAGACAAATATTCGAACACGTGTGATGAGATCCTAAGTTGAAATTATACAGTGAAGTTATTATTGGCACTCTATAAGTTTTCTAAGGCGTCATATAATATCTTCATTATACTACTAGCACATTCCATAAAGATGATGATTTTGTCTTTAGAAAACTTATAGAGTACCAATAATAACTTCACTGCATTTTTAATGAAATACTCCACTCACAAAACAAAACACTATTCTTAAAACTTTTGTGCTTTATTTGCATCTATTAGTTCCATGGTTGCCACACCTTCTTATGCTCAGGTTGAAGAATAGGTGGCTCTTCTGGTGACGATGGACCAGGCGATTCTGTTGCTGAACAATCTGATGACGGAGGAGTCATTACAGGGCACTTGGCTGGGCGTAAGGGAGTAGAAAAATTCGATATATGCATCCCATTTTTTATAACGGAGCGAGGCATAGACGAACTACAACAGAAAGTTTCAGTAAGTTCAATTTATATTAAAAACTCATTTTGTCAAATTGCTTGCCTTAGTGGCTAAAATTTACTTTAAATAGTTCAAAAGGCCTAGGTGAAACTGTTGGGCATGGGGATTAACATCATGCGGCATTGCTAACTGCAAATAGGTGAATACTGCTCGAGAAGCATGAGTGAACCCTTCATTAAATCCGTCCTCTTTTCCTTTGCGGTAAAATGATGGACCATCTATAAAAGCCAAGTATAGGAATTAATAACTTAAAATTAAGAAGTGCTACTCACCATTCTTTCCTGATGAATTGTTCTTTTGTTCTTCCAAATATTTAACTATCATCTCCATTATGTCAGCCTTTTCTAATTTTGACCTAAAGCATCTATTGAATAGTTTCAATAAAATCGAAATTAAGTGTAATAAACCGAATTACCTTTGTTGAGGGGCCACATTTAGAAGAAACTCCTTTAAGTATGCTAAGGAGTTGTTGATCCTTTCTCGCCGCTTCTTTTCCATCATAGGTTTTTTCATCTAAATTCTGATAATCAGGTTAGAAACTGATACAATACTCATAATTAATCACAACTCTTATTAGAACTGGAACACAAGGCATTATTATCATCGATAAATCAACGATAGAATTCCTTAGGTCTTGTTTAATTAGACCGCGTAACCATACTTTAGACTATTATATATGGTTTCCTATGTTTTATTTAATAAAGCATCACAAAAATACGATAGGAAACAATAAACGATAGTTCGATTTATATTAACCACATAGAAAACTACAAATTAAATACTAAACCTTTCTAGAGTTTTCTATTTCTGAGTGATCAAGAGGTGAAGAAAATGAAGTCGACGGGTGCATTTTGTGCTTTTACTATGCGTATCAACTGAAAAAAAAAGTTTAAAATCATACTTTGATCTTTATAAAATAGAAAGGACGTAAATATAAATAAGAATAATAGAACAATGCTAGATACTTAATGCCTAACTAAATATATCACAAAACCCATACCAAACGTCGGATGTGCTTACCGTATTCGGTAAAAACGCAACGTAGAACAATTAAAGATACGCATCTTAACGACACCATCAAAATACCATCGTTAAATCTATGATTCGATTCGGATAAATGACAGTATAAATTCTATTGATAAGCTAGACCCACAAAAACTCATTTCACGGGAAATTGACAGGAAACAAAATAATAACTAATTAAATCTAGCCTAAATTAATGAAGGTATTTGAAAACCCTATTTGGTTTTATTGCGAACCTTATTCGTTCCTTTAATTATTCTAACTAACAAAATACTGTTGTCTTATGCAGTTATCGTATTACAAACTATTGTAAGTGTAGAATATCATAACTTTCAATACCCGTAGAAAATATAAACACCTTAGAATTTCCTAAATAACACGAGCTACTCAACTTCACATCCTACTCCATTTTTTGCTATCTTTACCCAATTTCCCATGACCCGTCACGGCTTATCAACGCAGCGCACGCGCCAACTACAGTAATCCCATAAATAGCATAATCCATCTGGGAAAATGTAAGTCCTAGTTAGATGTATTCCTCAAAGGATAATTTAGAAAACTAATTCAAGGAACAAATAAATATACTTATTGTATATAATAACAAGAATATTTAACAAATATGCAGCAAATTGTAACAAAAACATTATCTCATAATATAAATAGAAAGGCAGCCGTTTTTAAAACTAATACCAAATAATTAGGGACCAATATTGTGGAACACCAGGTTATGTTGGACACTGCTTCTAAGTCGGCTGGTTGTAATGGCGGCTCATCAAAGACATTGTGCGCTATCAACAAACGATGGCTGTGACAAATGGCGGTGGGAAACGGGTATACACGACAAGAGGAGATGAAAAGAGGGTATGAGAAAAACTGAACGGTATAACAAGAGGTTTGGAACAAGAGATGATAGAGAAAGATAGGATTCGACTTAGGAAATAATGTGGCAGAATAAAACTAAAAGAAAGCATAAAGCGATAAACTATGAGGGTTGTTCGAGAAAGTAATCATCAATGGTAACCAGTTATGTTAAAAAATATTCTTAAAAAGACAAGTTAAGTGGAAGCCGAGAGCAGTAGATCACGATCTGATAACGACTACCGATCATTGGACTGGTAGAGGCGCATCATTAGTGGGCGTGGTCTTTTGGGGCGGGGAGTAGGGGTCAGAATTCTACCTGGAGAAAATTATTATGAGATAGTATGGCTTAGGGGAAACGCAGAAATATACAACATCCGGTTCTCATAGGTTGGCTTGAGAGTTAGCTCGAATACATGCCTAAAGTGTTTATGAGCGGAATACATGCTTAGAAGTAGTCGATCGTGAGAAATGCTGGATAAATATCAATGCTAGCGATCAAGAATTATTTATATTTTTACGTTTCATTTTCTGATTAGGAAAACATAAATCTATTATTTGGTAGTGAAACTAATAATATCCACAAAAAAACAAGTTTAGTGATACGGAAGTTCCACGATACTGGTCCTACTTTAGAGGAAAGCTACAAACATCTGAGAAGATGAAATAGTTGTTTAGATCTTTAGAGATGCATACATTCACAACACTAGTGAATTAATTTATAAAAGATGCTACTATTTTCCGTGTATTAATGAGGTCAAAGTTTGTATTTTCAGTTAGTATCTTGTCAACTAAAATGTAGGTTTATGATACCTTTTAGTGTATGCCGAAGCAGGTATGAGCTAAATTTTCATTAGAACTAGGTATCATGGAAATAAATGTACTAATTGATTCACTTGGTTCCATCTAATAGAAATTATATTGAAGGCTAGGTAAATAAAATGATAATAATAAATAAATAAATGACTTAGCACTGAATAATGAAAAGGAAATGACTTATAAGGTCGCCAGATGTCATTCGCCTCAGGCTATTAGCGATAAGAAGTGTTACCTGGAGGCGGCAGCACTTTTATCGAGATACGAGTTACCAGATGCGCGAGCCAAACACAGTATTGATATGATTTCATTACCTTAAGGTCAAATAATGAACCTTACAAACATTTGACAATGAATTTAGGTATATTTCACATGTCCTTATTGAAAATATCTAAATTTTTTGCAAGTAAGTTTCGGAATTTTAGTCGGAGATACATTGTTAAAGGAGAGATTGGTGAGCTGATTAAATACAACAATAAACAAATTACATATTTCCATTAAAAATCACTTAATACACAGCTTAAGTACTATCGCATACTATTGTATTGCTCAAAAAATAATCTAGTGAAAGATATATACATTTAATAAAATTGGCCTTTCTTTTTAATTTTTTGTTAGAATATTGGAATAAAACTTAGAAGGCCGTCACAATAGGAGAAAATCACTTCATGGGGAATAAGCAGAACTATTAGAGGTAAACAACTTATTTACAACTATTAGCTTGTTAAAAAATCTTATGCACAATAACATAGTTTAGACATTTTTAGAGAATTACTGCACTTTACTGAGGGTATACAAAATTTGCATGTTTAGTTAATCTAAAATTTAAGAAAAAATGTCAAAAATAACAGTTTTGCAACTGTTAAATGAGAATAGAGCTATAGGGAGTAATTAGCAGGCGCAACAATTTATAACAGATCTTTTAGCTAACAGTGAGAAGGCGGTTAGAGGGCACGTGTGCATGGGAACCAGCCGTTAGAGGGAAACGAACCAAAGGCTATACTCTATATCTAAGTTATGAGAATTCCATTATAATTATATTCGTAATACATTTCAAATAGTAAAGTCTCTATGGTTTCAAAAGTCAATTACCAGAAAGCGTTTTTTTTCTATTGTAAAAGCTGAATTTTTGTGAAGTTCAATTGAAAGTTTTGAAAAGTATATCTTGAAAATCTGCTATATACATATTATTTCACAAAATTTTTATATAAAGCTATTTAAATGTCGTCGAAGTACATCTTAGAAAATATCATAGGAGTAGTGCGACGGAATGATTCAAGCAGGCCAAATGTTACTTGTCATTGTAGTCAAAAGAGCACAAATACCTTAGCATTAAAAAGTTTGTGCAATTTTTTTCCAGAATGCTTTAAGACAGAAATAATAGTTTAAAATTAAAATTAGAGGCATCGTATTTATTTGACGCTTTTATATAGGCCACTTATTGTCATCTAAAATGTAATAATTTTTGGTGAGAATACTATAATAGATGAAGTGGCGTTATGATATTTCCCATGTCTATTTTCTACGATGCTGAGTGAGGTCGTTACGTAGCTCGTTGTAGCTTTTTCTGCTTGGGAAGCGTAGTGCCTCATCCGTTTTAATGAGGCGAATAACAGTCTGAGAACGTACTTGCGACATGGACGTGCTGTTTTTACTCGTTTCTTGTTCTGTTTTTGTATTGGTGCTTTATGATAACTGCGGTGCGTGCCGCCACTTTTTCATTTCTACATGCGCTTACTCGGCTTTTTAGACGCCGCTAATGGAGGAGAACCGTCTGGCTAACAAAGAGAAGTCGCCCTATATAAGGAATCACAGGTGATGCAAGGATGTAGAGCGTATATTAATAAATCTTACGATGCAATTATTCATAGGTTTTACTTCATATGATCATCTGATGTTACCACAGAAAACGTTTTTAAACAACTGTTTGTGAAAATGATCTTCCATTTAAGATTTAAGCTACATCTGTGGGAATTTAAAATGGATAATATTTTTTTACTACTTACCGAAATATTTTTCTCATAGATTGATGAGAACCCCTAAGGATACGTTTAACACACCCTCAACGACTGGGAACTTTGGTTACTACACCTAATATGCTGAGAAACTTGTTATTAATCCCTCTTGTTTTACTATATTTAAGAACAAGGCCATATCTGATTGCGTAGATATAGAATGAATAGGGAAACCAATATGAAGTTCGGTAACTTCGTTCGCGGGACAAACGAAGTTTGCCATGGTTGCTCCAAATTACTGGAATATCTAAGCCTAAGCCTGGCGCACTGGTATCGTAAATTACAATAAATTCTGTTACTCTTCCAGCCTGTTTGCACTGTATGATCTATATTGACGCGTAAATATTTTATTCGATTTTTCCTACCATAGTATTGCTTGATTTTTGGTTTGACCCTAATTTTCGGTTTAAAATTTTATAGTTTTAACTTGAGATCTGTGTGGTAGATATCTTATCGTCGTCTAAAACAGTATTTTACTGAAAATGAACTCCTTTAGAGATACTAGATTAGGGAACGAAAATAAAGCTTTATAAATAATGTGCAAAATCATGACTTCGTTTCATGGTTGTATAAAAACTACTATTAATGGGTAACAGGAAGTCAAGTTTATTTTTGTACGTGACGTAGGTTGGCTTCTTTATTTTCATTGCAATTTTTTTGCGTCTCGCGTTACTGATTTTAATTTTTCTATCATTCTTTTGCAGTCATGCAGAACACTGTGCACAGAGCATAAAGCGCAAAATAGCAACTTTGAGAATGTGGAAAATGCGGTTTATGGGACTATTTTATTTAGGTTCAGACAAGTCGCCTCGAACTGGTGAGAATAGTAAGGGGACGAGAGTTAACTACGTCATAGATATCCATTATTACTTAACAAAGTGTTCAATTAGGAATCATTAAAGATACATAGATAATATCTACTAAAAGTATGTTGAAAAGTGGAATACAGGAAATACAGAAGAAAACAACTGACACGTAAACAAATTTCTGGCTTTCGAAATAAAACTGATGAATAATGCAATTTAACATCAATTAATTTAGATTTATATGATGAGTTGCTTAAGGGTATTCAATATAAAACTAGAAAAAAGATGGGTAACATGACAAATGAGAACGTGTAGGTGAGCATCATCGGCAGTTGTGGGAGCCTGGCAATTTGTCGGTAGATGGGCTACCAGATAACACATACGGTCATACGGTGGAGGAAATTGGGCGGAACAGCTATAATTAGTAGGCACCTTACCATAACTAAAGCAAGGTTATGGGAGGTGGGTGGAACAGGAAATTCACAGCATGTCATTAAAAGTGTAGGAACATAATAAACTGAGAAATAAGAGCAAAAATAAAAGAGACTTCATAATAATCTTAGGGCTGCTCAGAATAACTCCACTAAAATGGCACCGATTCAACATTTGTGTTAGCAACAAAGACTAAAATGGCATCTTCGACTAATCCTGACAGAAAGGACTCAATTAGTATAGAACACAAGAATACGAAAATTATAGATTAAGGAAATATAATGAAATACCAAGGAGAGGCGTTACTCTTTTTGTATATCCTTGAATGACCTTGCCGGTCATTTCTAAGAGTGGCCGGTCTTGATAAGATATCAAATTCGATCCAATAAAAGCAACATGCCAGTCAGCTGCCGAAGACCACATCAAAGGTTTAGAGGTTATTGAGGTTCCGAAACGACAGTTCGGTTCTAATTTTATGCCAATTGCTTAGGAAAAGGAGGCTAGACCTATTGAAACGCTAGTTTTGAGCTACGAATATCATTGGCAACTAAAGGTTCAATAATTAATTTCAAGAAGCTGGATATAAATGGAACCATTAAAAATGATAGTTGATAAATAAATACAATTTTTTCTTAAAGTAAATAAATTTATAGATTTACAAGTATTTTTTTCTAAATGTCTTCAACGTTTCAACTTATCTAATCTTTCTTATGTTATCGAAGCAAGCGGTGGAAACTTAAAGAGAAATAGTCATCGATAACTTTCTTGGAATAAAACAAGATAAATTCATTCACTAAAATTGCACTAATTGTAAATACTTTTGAGTAGAATGTTAAAGTATAAAAATGTATACTATTTAAAATCAAATTAAAAAGAATTAGAAACGTTTAATGTAGAATTGTGGTAAATAATTACCTTCATAAGTAACAGCTTGTAGTGACATATTCTGAGATCATAGATTTCCTATTGTTTATACTGACTTCTTTCACAAAACTAGCCACTGAGCTATACGTGTTTTACAGGCAGTAATCAGCAAAATTGAAGTACAAAATTCACATAAATTCGTACAAATCAAATTCTACTTTACAACACACTCCATAAAATACTCTGATCTTCTTTCAATAAAAAAAATTCTGTAAAACGTTTTGAACCACTACACATTTGAGTTTAAAATTGCATTATGTGTTAAAATGCAAAGTCTCGCTGAATCTAACGGAAGTAAAAACAAAGGAAAAGTATGTTGAATCTAAGACAATAATGTATTGCTAAAACCCTTAGACGCTAACTATATCTCTAGAATTTACTCAGTGTTTTCATTGGTATTTATTCCTTTCTCAGCACATACAAACGGGAATAATATGAAAGCCTGGAACTATAAGTAATCTTGTGGTTACTCTATCAAAGTTCAGCATTTCAGAATAATTTTCCAAGTACTAATCGTAATAAAAGGTAAATCTTAGTTCGATCGCGTTGTTATCGTATCAAGATCGCTACGGGCAAACGACCATAAAACTAATTAGTTGGAAAAAAGCGGCACATCGAGGGCTATAAAACGCCGATGTTGCGAGTTTTATGAGTCTTCGACCGGTTCGCAAATACGGTACACGCGTGCGAGAGTGCGCACGATGCGCGAGAAGGATAACTGGGGAAAATGAAATGTGGTTTTAGAGACTATTTAGAAGTGATTTTTTACATATCACGTACGTTCGTCAGAATCGGAAGCCTAAAAAGAACGGAATACTTATAGGTCCATATGGATTGTATTCGTATTATCCACGGACCGTTTCTATATATGAATCTTAAGAAATCCTTGACAATTGTAAATTGATGGGTGAGGGAAATCCTATATGACCGCATTTCTTTTTAGCTGCATATTTGGGAATTGGTGTACCGTATCTGCGCGCTGCGGGGTACTTACCTTTTGATCTCGCCGCCTTGACGCGTAAATTTACTGCCAATCACAATCTCATCAATCAGGTCCGTGTTGCTATCGTCTTCTATACCCAGATAGTAAGAAAGGGGATCTGGCTTAGGTGAACAGTGTTCAGTACAACATTGTATTCGACATAATATTCACGATGCAATGTACTATTAAAATTCCTTTATAATGATTTTATTGAAAATAGCGGCAATCATAGATATAAATTACGTTTTTATATATGGAAATTGGATTTTGCAAGTGGAGATCATAAGAAACTATGAATATCAGAAAGTGCTTTAGTTATAACGCGATCATTATTGATACTCAAAGTTCTTAGCACGAGGTCGATTAGTTCTTGAAGTTCACCTGACACGAGTGATAATCCAAATAGTAATGTGATGTTTTTTTTCTCTCCGAATGTTTCATAGATCGTCTATACGACTTTGATTTTAGCTCTTTACACTTAGTGGCAAAGTTTTTAAGTCTCTACTGTTTAGTACCAGAACAATATTTAAATATTAATAAGGGATATATTGAAAGGATTTCGCTTAAGACGATACAGAAGGAGAACAGTCACTCCACTGGAAATGTAGGAAGATATGAAAATGAGAATTGCCGTTCATTGGTACAGTTAAACCCATCAATAGCGCGTAAGATTTTTCCATAGCATAATGCGTTATATGCCGACGGGACTTCTAGGAGTTTCCGACGCTGCTTCTGTACATCATCAAAGCACTTTATAGCTCGCAATAACTTTCGCTTCTAATTCTCTTGCTCGAGACTTACATAATGTTATGCAAAATTGACACTGTTAACTCTTATTGCTTTTATACATTACGTTCAAAAGAATGACTTTAAACACTATGACCTACATATAGAAATGAAAGTGATTTTCTAAATTGTATTTTTAGCTTATATCACCATTTATTGATATCATATTTGATTAATAATTAAGTACTGGTTATTATTATTTCTCCAAATCACATTTAATCTTATTATAACAATTAAAACTAACCTAAAGCGATGTAGCTTAACACTTTTGTTTTCCAACAGCATCTATCCAGACAGTATCTTATGTCGGCAAAAGCCCCGCCTTTTTTTTTACACTCATTGTGATCTTTTTACTCACTTATTTCTCGACCTCTTTCTCTTCCATATGCTGTTGTCTCTCGTTTGCTTGAGCTTTGTGTAATCTCTCAATCCCGCTCGACATGCCACTAGCCTCTCTCCTTTCCCTATCTCGACACGTCAAAATCAACAATTTTCATTTGAGCCTGTTAATCTCTATATTATCCGTGTTATATATCATTAAATTGAAAGTTTTTATGAAGTTTGCCTAGCAAGTATAGTTTCATTGGCACTATATATATTTTCATAAAAATCACTTCTTTCCCTTAATTTTAATTCAAACGCAATTTGCGTATACTTTGATTATTCTGAAAACTGCAACTTTAGTATTGGTTTTCTATCCAGCCAAATTAATTTACTTACATCAAAACAAGTACTCAGGGTTCACAACTGTACAAAATATTCTCGAATTTTTACTTCATAATATCTATCTGAGATAAATCAAACTTTCTGCGCTGGAAAATAATAATGATATAGACTATATCATTGGCAGTATATAGTTATACCATTTGCTTTATCGTCAGATTTCTCGAAGTGTTTTCTATTATTCGTGTAAACAAGAATCTAAGCTCTCTGCCTCTCTCTTTCTCTCAAACACTTGTGGTGTCTTTACAACTTTTATGAATTAAAAATCGAGCTAAAATAAGTTATACATCATTTCACTATAAATAATATGTTATCTATCTTTTACCAATGTTTCTTTTATATAAACTATCTTATATGAATTTCGTTAGATATTCTTTATAAAACGGTACTATCAGAATTTAAACACTCAAATTGAAGTTAAGATAATTATGAGAGTTACATTTTAGGGCTTATCCCCTGGGATGCTCTAGAAGAATTATATTTATTATTTTCATTTTCTATGCTGTAAATCGTAATAAAAATGGTGAAATCGTTATTTAATATCTGCCTTTCGGCTGTGTGTCAACATCAGCTGAATGACCATCTCGCTTTCATACCGACAGAATGTAAGCAAAAACTGCTGGAATTTTTCACAAATCACGATCAGGTGAGAGAAAGTAAGAAAATACTATACTCTTTGCTCTTAGAAACATTTAAAAAACACATCAATAGAATATTCGACAACTATTTGCAAGCTGAATTATAAAGTGTATCTGCTGCAATGCAAGTGCTTTGTTTTGATAGTTTAATTTGCTCTAACAAACCAGAAAAACTATTTAGATAAATATTTAATATTCTCTTAAAAAGATTTTTTATCGAATTAAACTTAATGTAATAATCACGTAAACCTCAGTGTTTAATTCTGAGATCAAAATATCACTCAACGAACGAAGAAATGGAGGGTTCATTTTCTAAGAGACTGTTGTAGAGAAAATGTATACTTTATTAAAAATATATATACGGCTTCCAATTTGAAAAAGTCAAGCAAGATTTTATATTTTAAGTATGAATAAGTACTATTCATCAAATTTGAATAATAATTTTAAAAAATGTATGTTATAGTTATCTGCTGTTGACTGTGATCGTCTCGTTTCTTCTCCTTCCTTTGGTGCTAACCTAACTCAACTTCGTTTTTACTTAAGCGATGACTTGACTGACTCTATTTTAAGTTCTCTGACGGAAACTAATAAGAGATTAGAGAAAATAACTCTGGTAGAGTGCAGCAAAGTAACGGATAAGGTAAGTTGAAAATGTTTTCAGTTGTTTTGATTAGAAAAATCTTCCTGCTTTCACTCATGTCACTCTCAAGAATTTACAATGCATTCTCATTTTCCATAATAGGTAAGTGTGTTTTAATTTTAAAGGGTGTACGTTCTCTCACCCGTGGTCAAACGAATCTTGTGCAGTTGGAGCTGCGAGCGATGAATCAGTTAACTGATGAGGGTTTAACTGATATATTTAGCCCTAACCTACATACAGTAGACCTGAGCGGGTGTGGAAAGGTTAGTATGTTTTCTAAATTATCAATTACAAGTCTAATAACTTAATATTAACATTTCTTGTGCTGTTGTTCCAGTATAAACTTTCTTTCATTGTTTATTTTCTTATATTTTTTACACTTCCTTTATTTAGGTAACAAGTGCTGGAATTCGATCTTTGGTCCAACGTAATTTGAATATTCGTTGCCTTTTTCTTAACCATTGTCGTTCTCTTGATGATCAAGCCTTGTATGATATAGCTTATTATGTAGGGGAGAGATTGCATGTCAGTTAAAACGATTTATATGTTTAATAGCTTTCATTTACATAATTATGAAGGCTGTTTCTACATTTTCAGAGAAAATATTTGCCTTATAAGGTTATTTCGCTAATGTTATGACGGTTCTTAAAGATCGTGTCACTCACGAATCTACTAGCCATTGTTTAGATTTCCATTATTTAATTGATGAAAATGGCTAGGTTAATTAATTGGGAATAAATTGTGCCACCACTCATACTGTAAATGAGACTATTTCAAATAATTTATAGAACATTATTCACTAAACAGTAATTAACTTTGCTTTTAAGGTGATAGAACTTGACTTCCTTGCTTCCCTATCCAATCCAGCTGCCGCGTTACTTCATTTGTCAACTCAATGTCGTAATCTCAGTCAGCTGTCACTTGCTAAATTCTTCAGCGAGGTAAATTTGAAATGTTCATATTTAAATAATTTATACGATAGTTTAAATGTTTCGTTCCTCTATAAATACACTCTTTTTCGCAATTTTATTTCATGTAGTTGTGCGTACTTCACTGTTGTATTTGCCTAATACAAAGCTAGTCATTTTCTTTAGATGAATCTGACATTATGCTGCAGAAAGAGGTGTAGTAACAATTCTAGATCCATAAAAAACATGAGTCAGCTGGATTTCAATGCATCATTTTTCTCGTTATATCCATAGTAAACCAGACATATTTCCTCATGATCTTGTCACATGATGTTCTCTTAATTAATGTTAACCAATTGTCTAGTATTGTTATATGAAGTGTATCATGTGTTTAAAAGCAAAAGTTGGGCTTTGATTTTAAGAAATGAGGAACTAGCCTCCACTAGCAAATTATTTGGATTAAGGGCAGATTTTCTTTAAGACAGAAAATACTACTAGCATATATTGAATTATCTTGAGGGAATAGATTGGTTAAACTTATTATTTGCTTTTGCACTTAAGATGTTTAATTATTTCAGAATTATGATGAACCCAGTACGTCAGTACAGTACAAAATCGATGGCATTAACCTCAGAGATATCGATTTATATGGTATAATAAATGTTGTTTTATAAAGACTTTGCTGCTCTAATACTAATTTGATAGCAAATTCTTACCGCTATAATTGAAATTAAAATACTAAGTCGAGTTTACGTGTTGAAAAAGATAACCACAAACATTTCTATAAAACACTCAGAAATTTTAAATTCAAATGCAAATTAAAGATTTTCAGGAAATTACTTCATTACATTACCTCTATTGCCACTAACAGTACACTCTATTAGATTGTCCGTAAATGGTGACGAGGATCCTCTTGAGTTGGTGGGCAGTCTTCAGCTACAACCTTATTTGAGAAGTATTAACCTACAGTTGATGGTGCGAGAAGCAAGCATTGTGAGTAGTTCTTACGAGTACAAATCAGTTAGAAACTATGGCTTTCCTTCTTAATATGGAAATCTGAATTTTAAAATGGCTACAGTCTAATATCAAGAAATAAACGATATAAAATCCAATGAAGGTAAAAATAGATTGTTGGTTTGAGCACATTTGAGTGCTAAGTTAAATAAATACGATCTGTTTTCCCTATTTTTAGGTTACTATTTTTAGTATATCGTTTGCATATCATCTGTACAATGTTCTCACCAAAATATGAATGGAGTGATCTTTTAATTTGTACTGTTTTTACAGACTGCGGTTGATAATGCAAATGCTCTGCTTTGCACAATACTGTCTTATCTGGGAGCTAAAATTACAATGTTACAGGTTAGACTATTTCTATACCAACAATGGAGTGTTGGCAGACACAGACAATTTTCACAGAAAAATAACTTCTCAATTAAACAGATCAATCTATAAAGAATAGTGAAATAGATTCTGATAGCATGATTGGTATAAAAATAATGACAAATACAATACCTGAAAGCAAGCTTGATTCATTAATTTATAAGGGTATTTAGGTAGCAGTTCCCCGTCTATTTGACGATTCACTTCGTTTGATTACTGAAAACACTCCAAATCTCACTCATCTCGCATTAGATGTCAATCACCTCAGTACTCATATATTACAAAAATATTTTTCTGGTAAGAAAATGGGGTCTAAACAGTAAAAACATTTTGAGAAGCGTATTTTTAATATTATGGCATATGCAAAAAACAACTATGAGAAGTTATAATTTTTATGTTTTAGGAGGTAATAAATGTCGAGGATCACATTTGAGATCTCTGAAGATCTGTCGTATGCGAATAACCTATAGAGTGCTATTCGCCATTGCAAGAGGAGCTCGAAACTTAACGGTAAGTATTAGGTGTATGCAGAAATTTTGGTCTTATTTTCTAAACATTCAGTTTCTTCCAATACTATATAAAATACCAATTCAATCATCGAAATATTTTCTCTCTTTCTATGACCACCTTCCATCTCTTGGATAAATTTTGGATTTCTTCGTGAAAGAACGGCATCGGCTTGGAGGCAATGAATCCATTGATCCATTTTCGTACCTTAGTTACATCTCAAAAGCGCTGCCCAGCTAAACAGTCCTACACAATAAGTGTTAATCTGAAGACGCCAAATCGCATAAATAAGCTGCGTGCGAGAGAACTTCCCAACCTAAGTTCAAAATGGTCTGCTGAGTACAAAGAGCAACATGTAGACTAACTTTATAATGCAACGAAATGACCTGTTGAGTACCTTTTGCCAATAAATGGTCTTTCCTGTCCTCGTACGTTGGCCAAATTAGTCAGTTGATGATAGTAGTGCTCGGTAGCTTTTGATGGGTCATCGTGTTCGCATAGAATTATGTGCATAATTAATTTAAATACAAAATGCTGATTTGCCGATTAAAACTAAACCTTTTCTAAATTAAGCTTGTTATATATTGGTATTATCCAGTGTAAAATTTATGAATGGTTTTAAGAGAAATCTATATTTTGGCATGATGTGTCTATTCACTACATTTTAGTAGCATTGGACGAAAATTATTTTTCCACCAATACTAAATTCTGAACAAAGGACAAATAAGTTACTGGAAATTTAGATAGTTCATTTCTACTAGAAAAACTTAATAGCGAGAAGAAAGTCTAACTCATAGATGTTACCAACCATAAAACGAATGTTGAAATTGCAAACTATATTTGCTGCATATATCAATATGCTAAATATACATGAATTATTACAAATGATATTCGTTTGTTTAGGACCTCGAAACTTCTCATATGTTATCAATTGATGACCGATTTGTTTCCATGCTTGGAGACAACTGTCGACAACTTAGATGTGTTAACTTTAATGGGTGCAAGTGGGTTAGCGACAAGGGAATGGCTGCACTAGCCAGGTTGAGTGAACTAATATAATTAAGAAAAAAATCTGGAAAAATCTAGATCTAAAACGACATATTATGAATTATTTTTTTAAACTAGAAAAGATACTAGATGATACTAAAACATTGTGAAAGACTAAAATGAGATAAAAGAGGACAGATTTATCAGGCGGTGTTCTCTTCGAGAAGTTCGTATACGTGGAACAGCTTGTACGGATAAGTCTATATATCTGCTTGCCCAGTTCTGCCCCGAACTAGAGTGGATATCTTATGCTGACTATTCCGGTTAGGAATAATTGTTTTAGGTTCTCATATTATTTAAAGCAGTTATTATTAAACTTCTCATTATCTTCTAATCTCAGGGCGACCAAAATTCACTGAAACTGCTCTGCAATGTCTTAGAGATTCTTGTATCCAAAAGGTAATTTGTTGAAGACGGTGCAGAAGATGCTCCCTAACAGAGATTGCACAGGAGTTAGTATCAAAGCATTAATATCAGCAGCCGCTGAATTCGTTATAATCACAGACATATCGATATCACAAATAGATCATTACTTTATTTTAAGTTTTCTCATTTAGTTGTTATCTATATATTTGTTACCTATATGACGTGTAAAACATAAATAATTGAATAGATGTTTATCACAACAGAACATAATATTGGTTAGTCATACAAGCGGGAACAATAGATTTATTTATCTACTACGAAAGCTATAGATAATACATGAAAAACAAAATTTACGACACCAGCTTTAACCTTATCCATTCACTTGATTTGACCAGTGGCAAAAGTGCCTACATAAGGAATGAAGAAAAGAACTAAATGGGCAGGCACAAGTTTAGCCAATATTATCAATAAGAGATAATTCGCTTAAGTATTATGAGGATGAAACCACTAAACATAGATGCTAACAATTTTATCACTGTTGATTGGGTGGTGGTTGATTACCATCCTGATTCTCTCCATTATCTCCTAAATAAACAAACTATAAACCATATGGTAACTAAATATGTAGCTTAATAAAAAACAAACCTGGCCCGTGTTCTTCAAACTGCCTTCTCAGTTGTTCAACAAACTCAGGATTACTCTGTTGCATTTGCTGAGCTAACTGCAAATAAATGCTTTTGATTAAAATTTCCATTCAAATGGAGATCATATAATTTTTTTTCACTCATACCTGTTGACCGGCCTGAAATATATTGCCTAATCCAGCTCCACCTGACATCATTTGTGCCATCATATTCTGGATGTTTGGATCGTTCATTAAGGTCTATAAGTTGTTATCCCTTATACTATATAGCGTAAGAGAAGGAAAACACCTTAAAAATATGATGATGAAATGGCCTACCTGTGCCATATTAAGCATTTGAGGATTATTAAACAGTGAGGCGAAATCTATACCTGGGGGCAAACCAGGCATACCACTTGCTCCAGCCCCACCAAACAGAGCTGCCATTGGATTCTAAGGAAACTGTAGTATATTGATATATTTACTAATACTTTAAATTATGAAGTTTTGCAAACAAATATCTAAATTAATTTTAACTTAATAATAACCAACTTGAGGTGTTCCATTTTGCCTAGCAGCAGCTTCTAATTCCTTCACTTTTTCTTCAGCAATTTTTAGATTGTTCTTAAAACTCTCTTGATTAGGATCAAGCTCTAACGCTTTTTTGTAAGCTTCAACTGCCTGATCGTAGCGATTTTGGCACGACAAGGCCAAGCTAAATATATTATGCAATATCTTGTCCATGTATTCAATGAATATTATTTAATATGTAACCAACCCCATTCTTCCATAAGCTTTACTGTATTTTGGGTCAAGAGCAAGAGCTGTACGGCAGTCTTGAATAGCCAAATCGTATTGCTCTAAACGGCAGTATGCGGCTGCCCTGAATACGTTATTCTCAATAATAGTTGATAACATTAAACCCAACTCCAGCTTAACAAAATTTAAAAGAATATTTATTTATATACCTGTTACAGAAATACACAGGATCCCTGTTTAGTTTAATGGCTTCATTATATTTATTGATAGCAGCATCAAACTGAGTTGCCTTCATGAGATCATTTCCCTAAGAATATTTAAATGCTTTTCTTGAACTCTGTGAAAAATGTCTTCTTTACAAAGTACAAATCACAACTAGATTACTTACAGAAACTAAGAAATTGTATTATGAATATACTTTTATTACTAACTTCTTCTTTTAGTTTATTTGCTTGTGCGATCTCTACTTCTGTCGGTTCGGGAAGTTTAGTTTCACCCTATAAAACTAAGAAATAGAAATAAGCACAATGTTACCAGTAAATTAGAACAAATAAAGTAAAACAAACAGATGGCAATCCTTCAGCTGCAGTAAAAACATCTAATAAAGGCTTAGATGGCTGGAATGCATAGTTTGCATCGTTCAAACCAAATGCAGATTCCATGCACTGAACAGCAACTGCAATTAACACATGTTAGAGTGTAAGAATTCTACAATTACATAATAAATTTTTATTTTATAACAGAATCAGACTTCTTAAACCAATAGCAAATTCACATATACGAAATTTGCTTAAACCTGTCTTAAATAATATCCCAATGTGCGAAGTAAATACCTTCAAGAGCTTCGATTTGGTCCTCTGTACACTGGTTAGCAGAAACTTTATGTCGAATAAATTGAATGAATGATACGACAAGGTTCTTCTCATCACTGGATGCCACAGATGCGTTGCTTCCAGAAACGTCACCCATTTCGCTGCAAAACTATATCTGACGATTTATAAGATAAAGGAAAAGATTACTGCATAAAAAAATCTAGTTAGAATCGGATATAGAGATATCTCAACAAGTAAATTATACTACTTTTTCAAACAGTATGAATAATGGTTCACGAAAACGATATATTCATGTTATGTTAAAATAAGTATACAAGAAAACAACTCAATACGGTCTAGGATAACTTTAGATTGTATACTCCAAAAATTCATAATACCCAAATTTCTGTTTTGAAAAAAATTAGAATCTATGATACTATACATTTCTCAACTAATCAAAAGCTGAGGAAACCTCGTTTTATTTCAAAATATTTAGAATTAAGTACTTGGACAATTTTCTAATCATATTATTAACTAATACAAAGTTATCATATCCACAAAGTATTTTATAAACAAACATAAAATCTTGGGACTGTTTAAAGTGAAAATAGGAGACATTGGAGGCAACTTTGATGAAATGATTAAGCATACATTTTTGAATTTACAATTTGATATAAAAAAAAAACCACAATTTCCATAGGTAAATGAGCTCTAAATTATGCCTGTGACAACTGAACTTTTAGCTAAAATTTCACAACAATAACCCTTCTCTAGAAGAGATGATGTTTATAAAGGAATCTATCGCTGTTTACAGTAATTCTAATACTAGATTTAAAATATGGCAACGGTCCAAAGAGAATCAATATAAGTGGATGTTTGACTAATTTCAGTATTTCGTAATGATATAGGCTAATATTTTAAATAAAGTTATGTGTAATTTAAATTCTATATTTTTGGAAAATATTGTAATATGAAATCTTCTGGTCACATCTTTCCTCTATTATTTGAATTAGATAACTGCTGTAACTTGTATTTTATAAAAATCGGGTAAATAAATGTTTCAGGAATGCACTCATAGAATGCCGCTTTTAGTTTTCAAAGATTTCGTGAATTTTAAGTTCAAAAATGACTGTTACTAGCCATATTGCTGAGATACTTCGACAAGGAATCTGGGGTTCTTTGACTGGAGGATGGTGGGCCATTTTCATTTACATTATAGTAATGCTTAGCAAATTCATTTTATAAACCTATAACTGAGGAAGAATAATCTAGATATTATAGCTGAAATGTAAGTTCTCATGTATTTTAAGGTATTATGAACCGTCACATTCAATCTTCTGTAATACAGTTCATCTATATTTATGGCTACTACTTCTAATTGTACCTTTGATTATCGGGTTAATTTCATCTGGTGTCTTTTCGCTCACTATCATGACTGGATACACGTGTTTTATTGCTCTTCTTTTTACTATACTTAAGGTCAGTGTTTTTTAACCTATAATTCTTCAAAAGTGAGTACATTATACATGTATATAAACTAGTATGGATCAATATTTATCAATCCACGAATATGTGGGGTTTTCTGAGTAGTATATAGGAGATTATGAGTATAAACAGTTTATAGTAATGCTATTTACAATAGGTTATGGTGTCATATCTACATACTGTTTTTGACACATCTGAACCAATCGTGATGACGCGATTACCGTATAAGAATGACTCAGAGGACTCCATGACCAGAGACGCTGAAATAACTATTGGTATATGCATACAAATTATAACTAGTGCACATTACGGTTGTAGTAATTATTCCTTAAAGCTGTACACATGTGTGATAAAAGAATTCTGATATTTTACGCGAATAGTTAGAGGTATATTTTAGAGCAACCATATGATAGTGGATTGGAAATGGTGGAACTAAGAGAAATTCGTCGTCGAGTTGATGCTCGCGAAATATTAGTTGATCCACACCCTCGTAGTAGAGTTAGTTACATCATGCTATTGACTTTTGTATTAGCTTTCTAAATGTATTTATATACAGGTGGACATGTTTTTAGTTTTATGGCAGCAGTGGAGAGCAAAGGCATGTACGAATTGATAATGATGTACCAGAAATTAGAACCAATACAATTTCAACTGTTCAAAAAAGACATAGCCAAAAGGTATTGAGAAAATTAAATATTTTTTGTGCTATTGATTCTTTTTAGTTAAATTTAAATATGCTCCATTGAAAAGCTTTAGGCGGATAATAGCGATCTCCCAATGAATAAAGTAATGGAAATTGAGGATGCTACAATCGGAGAGGACAGTGATAATGACGACATTCAGTGAGTTGTTTTGCAGTCAGTTTTTTAATGTAATAGTGTATGCTTAATTAATATCGTTTTTTTGTTACTATATTTGACAGATGCTGGTGAGGAATCATTTAATGTGTACTAAAAAATATGTTCTAGTGAACAAAATAAACTTATGGAAGAAGAGCTTGTTACAATTGAAGATGGCGGTGTAGGACAACACATAAAGAGAAAGATGTCAGAACCCGTAATGGCATCTCATAGATGGAATGATGGTAATGAATGCAGTTGTATGCATCTAAAAAATTTTAGTTGTGAAATCTGTCCCTTTCATAATTTCATTAGGGGAATATTTTCATCTGTTTTCGTTTTTTCGCGGTTTAATTAAGGAGATTTTTATTTGTAGTCGTACTCAAAGTATGTTTTCAAATGTAGCAATCTTTGTGTCCTAGAATATAAAGGACATATAACATGGAATTTAGACCACCGTCGAGATTCTGATGCTAGTGATGATTCACATGTTTGTCGTTCTAATTCAACATTTGAATCTCGACTTTTTATCAAGAGGGCTATGCTTAGTCAAATCAGCCTTGATCAGGCTAAACAGGCAAGCATTACCATTTTCATGGAATTCATTTAATAACTCAAATAATTGATGTAGTCATATTTTTGGAATAATATAATACAGAAACTGAAGTTGGAATCAAATTTTGGTTGTGGTATTTAAAAATATTTGTTAAAAATTACTAATTAAAGTATTCAGAGCACTCGTAAATCATATCTGTCAAAAATGAGCGGTGTCGAAGAATTTAAAACTGATTCTCTCAGTAATCACATTGGAAAAATAAATACAGCAAGCACCTCTGAAAATCCTATTCCGCTTAGTATGTTGTTTTATACCATTCTAAATGTACACGATTTTATGTTAGCATATTCTATTCTATTTTATTTTATTTAAGGGGTTGATTCAGACGCCACTTTAGAAAAGATGTTGAAAAATGAAGTGGATCGTATTCATATAACAGGGGTAATTTTAATCTGATATCCATATAACCAAAAATATTTGAAATTCTTATTTATAGGAACATTTACCTGTATCAGTGATTGATGATGATGATGGAACTGATTTGCCTACCACTAGTTCACGATGTGATACAGTAGAGCATTCGGCGCCATATGCTGTATTAGCTACTGAAGATAACGGACCAAAACGGAGAAAAAATACAAGAGCAAGTTTATTTTTAAATAATTTAAAGACTAATTACCTCTAGGAATATAGTGATTTAATGCAAAGATGTGATTGCACTTATACTGCGTTTGATAGATAAAGATTATAATCTTATCTCTTAATTATTAATTTATAGGGTGATGAAGCCATTCCGTCGACGTCGGGCTGGACTCCGGTAGTAGTATCACTTAGTGGACTTGACAGACCCAGATCATCTTCATTTTCAAGACATAGTGATGAACAAGGTTATTTTTCGTATAATTTTGGTAAATTAAGGTGCGATTATCACGGGTAGAATTTATCAAAGATGTAATTCTGCATTGAAAATGATTGTACTTTTTTCTATGATGATCTTAGGTAAAGATAAATGACTTAATAGCTTATATTTGTTTAGCAAAAGTTTCTTGTTTTCATGTTGCAGGTGATGGTTCTGATATAAAAGTGGAAATAACAAGGTTTCTCGAAGAATTGATTGATAAGCATCCTGAAACACTGGACGCAATCGAGAATGTACGTTTAAGTCGACTTAGCCGGGCTTCTGCACATCAGCGTGCTCCTCCAATTCTTAGATTACATGGGTGAATATCCTTTTCTTTCAATGCATAGGTTTTTTATGTTTAATTTCTGTTGCTTCACTTTTCGCCTTAATTTGATTTACTTAAAAATAATTTTCCACTTAATAACTTTCTGTTTGATTAATAGCTCTCGCCGTCGTCCTTCCACTTCTGTATCAGCACTTTCTGATTTGGCGCTTCGTGATGGAACACACGTAGCCTCTGGACACGAAGATACCTCGCAAGGTGCTATCCACTCATTCCAAGATGAAGATGGAACTTGGTGGACATATGCTTTTGATGAACATGGTTAGATTGTCGGAAAGCAATAATAGTTATACATTAGTGTATTGCTAGATTTAAAAAGAAACATTGTTTAATCCATTACTTAATAGTGATATCATTAAGGTGTTGGTACTGCGCAGCCGTTAGGATCTGGTCGAGCATTGATGGAGTTACTACAAAGTGGACAAGAAATGCCAGTAGGGATGAGTAGACTCGATGTAAGTGAAGTAAATTTTGTGTTATGGTTTTTTTTTCAAATTTTTAAGGCTTTGAAATTACTTTCAGGTACTACCAGAATCTGCGTATGTGAGTAGCGAAGATGAGGGAGAAGCATGCTGTTTGCAACAAGCGGCTGCGATCTCTGGTCGAACCATTGCTTCCACTCGGTTTGTACTCATTTAGAAATGTTTAGAATTTTTTAAAAACTAAAATATGAAAGTAGAATTCGAAACTTCTCAGTCGGTGATGATAGGTTAATCTTTTTCAGCAACTTTAATTAGTTAAGCATCAATCATATTTAGTAGTACTTTCAAAGCTTATATTCTATATCAGTATAGCTTCATATTATTGTTCCTTGATTAAGACGAGAGCGTGCACTATCATCTTCAAGCAACGAAAGCTATACTCATATTCCTCAACTTCCCACTAGTGTACTTCACGCTCCCACAGGAACAGGAGCAAGCAGAGCTAGGCGAATATTAGAATTTTTTTTTGTATTATTACTTTGTTTATTATATTTTTTTAGCTCTCGGCATAGCCAGATGGTATCGTTTGTCAATGTGGCATCCCGATTGCGAGCAGCTGTTAGGCAAGCAGGAGACGCTACGGCACAAGAAGGAGAAACTTCTACAACAAGCCATATTATAAGGAATATTTTAGAAAGAAGAAATGGTGTACGGGCTAGGGGAGAAAACCACCAAGTACGCTTTTATATTAATTGTTACAGTTTTATCTCTCATGTCTTCTATCTATCTGTTGATTTTCACCAGTTAATATTCAGGAACGTTTGTTATTTCGTCTCGATTCTGGATCTTCCGACGGAGGAATTTCTTCACGAATTCGGCTTTTATCAGAACTTGGACTCACGACTATACCCTCAGGAACTATGGGTACTACCGGTATGAATAGATGTCGCAAATTTTTGGCGATTTTATTCTACTTACCAATTCATATTGATCTTTAGGCAATACATCTGTTGACTACTCAGCTTCAACCCGACGTCCTTCGAGTATAAAAAAAAGTTATTATTATAAAATGTTCCCTAAGACCAGCAAAAGCTTTAAGCTCAAAGTGGGTACATAGTATTTAACACTAGCAAATAATGTTTCCCATATCTACAATTATTAAATTATTTGTTTATATCATTTTGGAAATACTAATATTGCACTAATTCCATTTTAAAATCCTTCAACTATTTTTGCATTACTTTAGCTGTATTTGAACAGAATAGTATTGCCATATACACTTTTCTGTTTAGATGGATCGTTTATCTGTCTCAGCATTATTCGATCGTAACAGAACTGTGTTTTCATGTGTATTCGACGTAATTCTAGCAGGATTCGTGGCCTTAATGGCTTGTTTTGTATTATCAACGGGCATTTATTTTGATATTTCATTGGTTTTCTTCGCATTTACAGTTGCTGGGGCTCATGTAAGCTTTATCGGGATACAACTGATAAATGATACTGCATTTGCACTTAAATTTTTAAATTTAAATAAATATTACTTTCAGTTTTCACTTCTTAAAAGCGTCCAGCCAGATGCAGCTTCCCCTATTCACGGCTTTAATTGGTTGGTAGTCTATAGCAGACCAGTCTATTTCTGTGTCCTTTCAATAATTATTTTGTTTCTACATCATTTGGCTGATGATTTACGCAATGACAAGCTACCTTGGAATTGGAACCCTTATAGGTACACTAATATTTTTCGATTTATCCTATGGTAATATTTTATTTCATATTTAATGGAAGATTCCGTAGAATATATCCCTTTAGTGGTAAGATACCTAAGAGAAATACTGAAAATATTAGTTACTAGATACTAATATTTTATTGCATTATTTAACTACCAGGAATGTCTTATAGGTTGCCAGATGCATCTTGGGAAATGATTCTGTTAGCTGTCCGAGATTTATTTGCAACTTTCCTCATAATGCTTCCTTTTGCTTTCACTATGGGATGGTTACCTCAGGTAAATTTCTAGCGACATTTGATAGTTTACATATAGTAAAAACGTTTTCTACTTTGTCAATAAATTATTTGAAGCTTTTTAAAATTACTATGGTAAAATATTAATCATTACTATTCAATCAGGTAAACACGTTGTCTCATCATATACTAGAGCAGTTAGAAATGCATGTATTCGGTGGTACAGCATCCCTCGGAGTTTTCTCAGCTGTTATTCAACTGATTAAAAGTATCTGCGCCTGGGGTAGCTTAGTGGGCTTGTATGTCATTTTGGTGTTAATTTTTGAAAATCTCTATTTTCCTATCATTTATTTATTTTTAAATCTCTTAATTAAAGAACTAATTGCAGTTTATTTATTTTATCCTGACAATTATAATCAGATATCAAGTGGCAATGTCAATGGATTCACCAACAACTCAGACACCATCATTTTCTGCTTTTCTTGCAGTAGCAGTAGGAATGTCATATCTACTAAGCAGGTATTTCCATGAAGCGAAAGTTAATTGAAAGTAACCTTTGTTTCTATGCATATAATTGTTTAGGTTTTCTTCTAATCCTCAACTCTTTCTTGTGTTGTTTAATGCAACACTCTTTTCTATATGTGATTGCCATTGCTCTAATGATTCTTCACAAGGACATCGCCTTTTATGCTCAGCCACAAGGCAGCCTTCTGCTGAACAACCGAAGGATGAAGGTAGGTGCTTGTAAAAATAAAAATGTTTAACTTGACGTACAAATTTTAGCAAAATAATTGTCTTATGTCCAATATTCAATATTCCAAAATTGCCAAATTGTAAATGGTGATACTGTTTTTAGAGGAACTTGATGTAGCAGATCCTTTACCTTCGCGATTACGATCTACTGTTGTTATGCGAGCTCGACACGATCTTCTTTTTGCTGCTTTCTTATCAGTGGTTGTGTTCGCTATTCATTCTACATCTCTGTTTTCTGCTACACAACCATATTTTACTGTTAGTTATAGAAATATCTATAGTTTATTCCTTATTTCTAATTATTTAAGTAACAATAATGTAGTGGACTATTTTAGCTTGTAATTGTTCCACTCTGCATTACATTTGGCATTATTAATCACTACTTATATCAACAGTTGAGAACGCATACTCCTTGGAAATTGGTAAGTGCGTTTATATACGATATTAACAACTACTTAATGATTATCTATGCGTCATTTTAGATTGCTAAACCAATTTTACGTTCACGCGAATATTGCCAATTTGAAAGTCCAGAGGAAGCCTGCCTTATGCCTTTTGAATTTGCCCATGTCTGGATGTTAGCAATAGAAAAAAATCTGGTTACTATGTTGTTCATAATTTTAACTCTTGATTTCTTATAAATTTCAAGACACTTATGTTTACCATTTTAAACCTTAATATTATTTTATCAGCTTTATCCTCTTGTTGCGGTTTCCATTCTGACTGAATGTGGTTGGTCTCTTCCACAAGCTCCTTTTTTGGCACCACTTATCGTTCTGCGCCTACTTAGAGGTGGATTCAGTCATCCACAGTTGATCTATGTACCACTAGCGTTGTCTTTCATAGCCACACGTTTTGACTGGAGAATTAGTCTTCCATTCGATATATCCAAAGGAGTGAGTTTAATTTTTCTTCTTATAACCCATTAAGGCAATATTTTAGTACAGTATTTTTTCAATTTGCTATATATAACATTTTTAGGTGCCATCTACGACAGTGTTCCCATTAATTCTATATAGTCTTATAATTATATATCCTAAGTGGCTTGAACTGTATCTTAAGCTTAATTTCGTTATGGCATACGTAGCACCGTGGCAAATTAGCTGGGGTTCTGCATTCCATGCTTTCGCTCAGGTGCTGCTTGTTTTTAATTAATTACCAAATATTTATACATTCTAGCTATTGTTGGTAGTATGATAAATCATTCATTTTCATATTATTGCATTTGATCATATTTTTCAGCCTTTTTCGATTCCACACTCTGCTTTAATTTGGATTCAGACAGTCATATCAAGCGTGATAAGTGCACCATTGAATCCTTTTCTAGGTAAATACCATCTTGCCTATAAGTTAGAAAAGATATAATGCAGATCATCATATTTTAAATGTTTAGATTAGTTCTTTAAAGGCTCATCATTTTTCACAACTTCCTATGTCCGCCCTATAAAATTTTGGGAACGAGATTATAATACTAGGAGAAGTGACGCGTCAAACACTAGACTTGGTGAGGTTATAAAGTTGAAAACGGCTGGCTTTTTCGTCTAACATAACACTTTAATATTTAGAATATTGTTAAATTAATAAGTAGAAAGCTAGCAATAATTGATAACTTGTTAGTTTTGATTACTATTACAGCTTCCCAGATTGATCGCGGACCGATGTTAGATGATAGCAACCTGAATGCTGTTTTTTATGAACATCTAACAAGGTTGTAATGGCATGATTATTTTTAATTTATAAGTCTAGTTCTGAAACCACTGTTATTATGTTAAACTTTTCAGAAGCCTTCAAAAAAGTTTAGCAGGAGATTTACTAATGGGACGGTGGGCGACAAGCGTTCAGCCAGGAGACTGTTTCATTCTGGCGAGGTATTTATTATCTTCTATAATCTGCTTAATTTTTAGTAGATTATCAATGGAAAGATTTAGTTTCTATCTCAATTGTCTGGTGCACATTATTGAAGTGGGAAATGGATTCATTACTTTTCAATTAAGAGGTTTAGAATTTCGCGGAACATACTGTCATCAGAGAGAAGTAAGTGTACAACTAAATTTTATAATTGTTCTAGGTTTATCTATTGGTATTTTGTTAGTCGGATGATCGTGGTATATAGTGTTGCGTTAGCTAATAAAAAGGGAATTTTGTAAATAGTCATTTTGGAGATGCTATCCATCTGGTCATAGTTTATTGAAAATATCATAAGTATATAATGTTATATTTTATTACAACTGAGAAGGAGGATGTGAATTATTAAGGTTGAAGCTATTTCGGAAGATCAAACAGAGGGTACTGGCTGTTGCTGCTGTTCACCTGGATCTTTACCGGGATTCTTATCGCTTAATACAGCATGGGGTCTAAGGTGGCTAGCTTGGGAGGTGATTGTTCTTGATCAGTCCTTGTAGTTTTATCGTAATCAATGTACGAGTGAAATATTCCGATTTTGTTAATGTTTTTATATGAATATAAATGGCTGATTATCTGTTTAGGTGGTCACAGGAAAATATATTATTGATGGTTATTCAATCACGGATAATTCTGCAGTTAATTTATTGCAAGTCCATGAGTTACGACGGCTACTAGTCACTCTTTATGTGAAATGTATAATATATTATACCATCAGTTCGAATAAACTTGGTAGCTGGCTTAGTAATGACACTGTGGTAAGTCCAGAATTCAAGTTTGTCTTTAGTAATTTATATTAAATAAAATAAGAATTTCTAAATTATTTGTAATTTGAATGGAGGGAAGGAGTATGTAATGTCATTATGATTGTTGGTTTAACACTATAATTCAAATACTTAGCGAAATGAAATTGTTATTTTCTAGCGTGCAACTTTGGATCCCATTGTTTCAAATACTCGTTACGCCGATATTGATCATATATTCTGCTCTACTAATGACGAAGACTTTGATATAAACGAGATGGTTGGATATTTATTTATTATTATTAAAGATATATAAAGAATAGTTTCATCATATTCTATATAAACAGCGACATCCCTGATTGATAATATATGATTGACAGATCTAAAAATCTTTGATCATGAATGGGGATGGAAAATAAAGTAATTTGGACATTTATAATTGTGATTTGTAATATTCTCCGTGCTATTTCTTAGGTTTTCTGAATGCTTACATTCAACAGTTTAATAAGAAAAGTGGATTTCTTGTGTTAAATTTATGTACTTATCGTACCACTACTAGCATATTTTAAGGGTATTTCACGTGTGAGCTTTTCTGAGTGGTATTCTGTATGGATTAACTATTGTATTCAGAAGCGTATGGAAAAAAACGTCGATGAAACTATGTGGGTTGAAGTCTATTATTGTTTATAGAAATATCGACCTTTTAATTACAAATACTTTCTAGGATACGTCATAGATTATAACGTTAAGGGCTGAAATTTAATGAGTATAATTATTTTAGGGATGCTGATATTGTGAACAGCTTATGCTTTGTGTTGTCATTGCTTGGCCGCAGAGCGTTAGGAGCCGCATCTTACAATAGACACTCAAACGCAGCTGAATCGTTTTTGTACGGATTACATGCACTGTTTAAGGGTGATTTCAGGTATGTCTTATCTTTTATTTTATTTTATTTTAAATGTTACGCTATCTTAGAAGAAATTTGTGTTTAATCTGATATTTTCAGAATTACTTGCCAACGTGATGAATGGGTTTTTGCTGATATGGATCTCTTACGATGCGTTATTTCTCCAGCTGTTAAAATGGCTTTAAAACTCCATCAGGTATTAATATTGGAGTAAATTCAATTACTATTTTATCGTTAGCTAAATAAACATTAATACTAAGGGAGCAGAACTATAGACAGAAAATAATAGCTGTACAGAGTTATTTTTATATCATTCAGAGAGAATCTAACTACTATACTTATACCTATTTTAAATAATATAAGTGGTTTTACTCTACCAAAATGAGTAAAATTTAGACTAGGAGCATCAATAATAAATGAGACCTCTAAGTAAGCCCTAAAGTTTGCTTCACTAACCATCTTATTACATTTTAAGTAAGAACTTGCTCAAAGTGGCATATGAATAAGCAGTTATTGTTATAATTTCGCCATAAGAATATATTCTTGTGATGTTATTCTACATATATTTTAAGGATCACTTCGCTGCATCAGATGACTTTGATGATCCGGAGTCCTTATTCAACCTTATTGCCGAGCATCAGATAAAGCTGTTCATTTCTCATGAAGTTGGATTTTTTATTTAGTAATTAATGACTCCATTTTATTTTTATTTACGAGTAATTATACTATGCTTTTTTTTACTAATGACGTTTCTATAGCATGATCCTGCTTGGCGTCGCGCTATTATCTCCAACACTCCATCTTTACTCGCACTACGTCATATGTACGATGATGGACAAGACGAATATAAGATTATCATGCTTAACAAGATGCATCTAAATATGAGGTAATTTTAAGGATTTATTGTACACATAAATGAATAATACATATTTATTAAAAATGAGTATTGATCTGTGGTAGTCAAATAAAATGTAGATGTTCTAATGAAAAATAAAAACTATCGATTATTGACTTATCACGAATTGCTGTTTGTATGTTTAAGTATTCAAAATCGGATTTTAGCTTTGATTAACAATGTATAATCTTAAGGGTTATAAAACTGAATCGCGAATGTGTTCGAGCGTTTTGGGCTGGCCAACAACAAGAGCTGATTTTCCTCAGAAATAGAAATCCAGAACGTGGAAGTATCCAAAATGCACGACAAGTTTTAAGGTATATTATTAGCAGTTTTATGAATTTACTGAGTCTTTTATAGGATATAACATTTTATCTTCTTCCGTTTAAGAAATGCACTTATTTAGGAATATGATTAATAGTTCGGCTGATCAGCCGGTTGGGTATCCCATCTACGTCTCTCCACTTACTACATCGTTTGCAGAAACACATTCTCAGATGGACAGAATCATTGGACCACCAGTTACAGTTGAGGTGATTGCGCGTTTCATTTTAGCTGGATGCTGTCGGATAATTTGGAATATACATTTTTTATATGCCTTTATTATTGTTTTCAAACAGCAAAACTTCTTTTTAATGTACTGTGATCTATTGTGACTGCTTTCACTTGGGACCTAGAACATATACGCTGAAAGTTTGTGATTATACGTATTTAAGGGAATCGCAAATGTGTTCCGTCGAGCGTGGTCTGGTCTTCGCTCTCACTTTGGGCCTTCTGGAAGCTCCTCACTTGGTGTTCATAGCGGTTGTATACCACCTGTACCTCCATCTCTTATACCATCTCAAGCTCCTGTAGCAGCTGCACCTTCAGTCAATACAACACCATCTATTAAGCCTTCATTGGACTGTGATGTTGACAGATCTAGTTGTTCTTCCACGCATGTAAGTCATTGTTCTGTTTACTATTTATGACCATGTTTACTTGAAGAATTCGATGAAATAAGAGTCTAAATAATTCGTGTGTTCTTAAGTTATACTTATAATCATTTTAGGTCGAGAATTCAATAGTTCATATGACACCTGATGGTGGTGCAAAAGTAACGTTAGCCAGAAGAGTAGTAAATACCAGTGATACTACACCAACAAACAATAAAAGAGCGTCTAGAGTCAGTGGAACAGGAGAAACCACCCCTATTGTTAACAACAAATCGTCGTGTGAAACTCCCCCAAATACTATTATAAAGCGAGTAAGTGTGGAAAGAAAAGCAGATGTAACTGATCGAGAAAGCGTTGATAAAGAAGAATCAGTAGGGGACGATATAGACGATGGTGTATGGGTACAAATCACCGATATTGAACAGGTAATTTGTTGGAATTATGGTTCTGAAAATTTAATTTAAAATATAACGCTTCAGGTTTTCCGTTATTTGAATGAACCACTGAAATCTACGGGGGAACCATTGGTTGTCTGGCCAAATGAAGAAATTCGAATGGTGATAATATTTATTTTATTGCTTATTTCATACTTTTTAATATTACATATATAAATAACCTAATTGGATTATTTAATGAAGATATTATAGATCAGCGGTCGCAGTGCGTGGTATTGTCAGCCTATGGATGGGTGGAGTGGACGGATTGTATTCACCTGGTATCCAAATCACCGTAATCGAAAACTACGTAGTCATATTGGAGATGCTATCCATTTGGTAAAATCTCAGTGAATAATGTAGAACAATTTAATTCAATTTTATATGCAAATAAGTGTAAATTTGTTCGAGCTTTAAATTGTTTTTGGAATTCTTTTGTTCATTATTTATGATGTTTTAAATTCATCATTATTTGCTATCATAGCTAAATATCTAGGCTCGAAAATGTAATGCTTATTAGTCCTTGACGTTTTGATTTATCATGATCACTTAGATTTGATCTCATTTGATCAACACGATTCATAGATTAGCAGGGCTTTTTAGCTCGCTATTCCTGTTATGGCTAGCGCTCTTGTACCAGTCAGCGAAAAAGGTTGCCGAATTCTTACACCTGAAGAGGCCGCACGACACCAAAGTTTAGAAACAAAGAGGGTGAGTCGCTTAATTAATTTTTGAGTTGTGGAGTGAAAATATATGTAGAACGTCTATTTTAAGTAACATGTAATTCTTTTGCTTGATTTTATCGGATAAAATTATGATTTATCTGTCCATCATGCATAGTTCGCCTAGTACTGAATACCCAGGTCAAGTATGAGGTTATAGCTAAATACTTTAGGCTAAAGGTTTATGTAAGAACCAAAAAGTTAAATGTGGGATTTTTATACGGGATATGTGCCCCATAATGCTTCTAGTTGGGCTATACTTGCAATATATTAACCATAGAGTACGAAGTCATTGTTAATTTTATAGGAACATCAAGCATTTATCAAAAAGATACAGTCCGAATTGGGTTCCCATCCGTAAATCATCACTATTACCATTATTCCAATAATAGATCTGATTACAGATCTCACTCATTGAGTTAGATCGAAACGCTGATTACATTATCGCTTTATTTTCGTTTGACATGTTATATAGAGATATTTATCCAGAAATTTTATAAAAACGTTGTTTTGTTCTTCCTATCTTCTTGTTGATAACGACGTAAGTCGAATCTTATTCTGTTATACGTGTCATCATGTATAATATATATCATGAACACTTCATAATTAGCAATAATCTATGTACATAATCTTTTCATTAGACTTTGTTGCCAAAAATTGGGATTTGAATGTCATTACTTGATAGAAGAATTGTGATTGTTTATATAGACCGTAGAATGAAAATGATATCATGTGGAAGTAAAAGGAAATGAACCGGCGAAAGCAGAATTTCCACGTATTGTGATTCACTTGCGATAATCTGGAATGACTAAGTGAAGTTGTTAATTCTACATTGATATTTTCTTCTAGTCTTATTGTTTATGATATTAGATAAACAGTTCATATGACGTTATGCTTGAAAATATATTGATTATAAAGTTAATCATAAATTTCATTGGGTCGGACTTTGCTATTGTTTTCTGTAATTGGAATTCACGTGTACAATTATTTCATCGGGACCACACGAACTCCTTCGAAACTACGTCACGCTTTGCGATCTTTTATTGTAAAGTTTTGATTTCTTCACGTTTGGTCACACGTCTTTTAAAAAATCTTCCAATCATAAATGGTTGGTATTATCATCAAATGACTTACTTGGAAATGCGGTAAACAAACCTCGTTTAAAAAGGGTACTGCACTGACTATTAGTATTTCGCACATTTGCAGGCTAAATTCTTCCATCCCCTAACCAGTTCTAGATGTTTTTTAACCTTTACTCGTATCTCACATAGGTATACATATTTTTGTTGATCGAGTTAATTTATTTTGATAGAAAACGTAGTCTAGATAACAAACTAATCACTCAAGAAGGGCCATGCACTATTAACAAGGAATTGGTAGAAGAAAAGAGCATGCAGAAATAGGAATAAAAATTGTGTGCTCATCATAATTATGAGATTCTAACGGGGTTAAGCTTTATAGGAGGAACTATCAGTAGTACAGATGAGTTCCTTAGGATCCTCCTTATTAATTAAACAATATGAATAGTGATAATTATACAGCGAGATCGGAAGGAGCATATATGTAATGGAGCAACGCAATAGTTGAAGTAATATTCTGAAGTAATCACAACGACGTACAGCATAATGGAATTAGTAAAAGGCACTTAGGAAAAATTACAATTCAGTGCTCGTAATGCACCCGTTTAAAACTGAAAATAACTGAAGGTTAGGTGTTATATAATTCCTACAATTCAACTATTAAATACAGATAAATGGAGGATTGTTCTATATTAAGAGCGTAAGTTTAAGCTTATATCAAAACAAATATCTGAGAAATAAACACGGACTTGGTAAAAGCCTAGAAATGTCGGAATCAGAAGTAACTCAGACAACTTGAATAGTGTCTATTTTTAGTTTATCTAGCGCTTCCACATTCAATACTACAGGAGAATAATGGCAGTTTTTCAGGGCTTCTTGGTAGGTTGGTGGAGATACTTCTTCGACCACAATCTAAATAAATATAATGATTATGTAATACTAACCCAGAGATTAGTGTACTATTTTATGTGAATAGATTGTCTCTATTGGATTTATTTTTTTCAAAAATGATGAAAATTTAATGAGACAAAATTAGTATTCGTATTAGTCTCCTTTAGAAAAAGTTCAACTGATAACAATATATTAAGATTTTAGTAAATGCTCACTATATTACTATACTTCATATATCCTACCTGGTTATAACTTGGAGGTGGCTTTAAATTTGCCTTATGGTTAAGCTCCTTAAGGATAAAAAAAGTAGCACTGAACATGGCATGAATCTCCCAAATAAACAAACAAACAGAGAATAGTATCCATAAAAGATGGAACACCGATGAATAGTCACTCGTTTCAGCCATTTGTAGGCCATAGAATAGTGCTGCCGACGAAAGACTAATCTATAATCAAATAAACATTATTAATGAGTAAAGAAACAAATATGTCCTTTAAAAAATTCAGCTAACCTTTAATATCACATTGGGAGTTAGGAATACTAGCTTATAAGAATATATTCCATATAATGCACAAATCACAATGAATGAATTAAATAGAAATATTAAAAAAGTTAGATGTGATTTTGATCCGAAAGCTTCGAGTGTCAGTATAACACTATTTCCATAGTTTACTATGAGAAGTAATACAATCACTATTCGACTCTGCAATAAAATTGTAAATAAACCACAAATTAAATTAAATTAAATGCTAGAATAAAGCATAACGTTGTACGCTTCTGTTTGTTTTTAGAAGCAATAGCTTCATTTGAATATATTAGTTATAAACAATATCAGACTGTCAATAATTTCACATTCATCAAAGTTTTCATATTTTGGTTAAATTCTCATTTGTGGTCAGAAGGTCAAACAATCATTAATTACATTGACAGCATACCATGATGATAACGGATTTTTCTCTTGGACTTAGCAGGGAATACCCTTCATTCAGACAGAATTTGACTTCATATATCTTTTGATTCTTTATTGAAAAGATTTACGAGGAGTTTTTGGGAATGTTATCTGCCTAGCTGATACAAAATAAAAAATAACTACATCTATAGGATGGACACCTAAATATGTGATATTCTAAATCAGGTAGAGATGTGATCAGCTAGTTACTATTGATTCTATGTGATTATAATTTAAAAAGTTTGTCCGGTTTGAAAAATATATTTAATTTGTACTCGTAGTCATGTCTTAAAATCTTGCACGCGCCAACAAGGCGACTCGTTGAAGGGTCAAAACTGGTTTCACTCATTAGCTAATTAACGTTTTTAAAGCCAGTTTTATTCTCCAACATAACTAAGAGCAATAAAAGATATACCTTAAGATAATGACTAGCTTGTTTTGGTACTATTTCTCAGTTTCTTTTCAGTAGGTATAAAATAATAATTAATACGCATTTTCTAAGTCTCTTTAAACCATAGTTGAATATTACTCTTTACTTATCACTAGGTATTTCTATTTAAGATATGTTTTGTAATATTAGTTATAATAGTTAGACTATATGTATTCCTATATCTTTGTCCCAATAAAAATTACTACCCTTAAGATATAACTCTCACCTGAAATACTTTTCTCCTTGATTTGAGCCAGATATGTAGGTGGAACAAAGTTGAGTGGTCCATATTAAGATTTTCTTTTAATGATACTTGCGTGCAAATTAGTTTACTGTAAAATGAAATAAAGACATTTATTGTTACCAAGTAGTATATAGGTTAGTATTACGCGTTTCTGTCTTAATATATGAGACATAAAATAAATATATCAAATTTTTAAATAGAAAACTACACAAAACAACTGACTTTGGAAAATACATCTAATATAGCATACAACCCACCATGCTCTATTTAGAAAATAAGAGTAATGTCATATAAGGTACTAGCCTTAATTTAAGCCAGAAAAAATCTAGGAATATAGTGCCACACTTATGGCTTTCTAATTATTATTAAATACTTTATCTGAAGAGTTAACGAAATGCTAATAATTGTATACTTTATAGCAAATTATGATAATGGTGACGATATAATGAAAATAATATATTTGATGTTATTAATAATTTTATTCAAGCTGTAATTTGAATTAAAGAGTAAAGCTGAGAGCTGGTTTATAACTGTGGTTATGAAAAAAAAACGAATACGTCGCTGTATTTGTCAGAGCAGTTATGTGCGAGCTGGTCTTTCGCAGACATCCAGATTGGTTAACATCGTTTGTGCGAGCACTGATCATCTAATAGAACACGCTCAAGTGGATCTTGCTGCTTCTTATGCAATCGCTAGTGCTTTTATATTGCAAAGGTATATATGACATTTATGCTAATATGGAGCTACACAGCACACAATACAAAATTCGTCTTATTTGAGTTGACATGAGCTATCTAGATCCTAGGAAACCTTACTATTTTACACCTATTAAAAAGTATATTCACACTGATATTTTCAATTTCTATAAATCCAGTAAAAAAACCTGAATAGGCAATATTTTTGAGAAATCAACGTATTGTAAAGAGATGGCAGATGTCAAAAGTCGGGTAATGGGAAGGTCTTCTTTTGAAGGATAGAATACGCCCATTTAATGCGCAACAAAACAGGGAATCTCTGGTCGCCATGTGGGGCATGAAGTATTTTTTTATATACATGGATAATAGGGAACATTTTTTGACTTCACTACTTCTTGAATTTTCATTCATTTTCATTAATTACATTATTAGCTGGTATGGTAAAAATAGAACAGTGTAAAACGAAATATAATATTTGTGGAGTATGAAATTATTATTCTTCAAATACCTATGTCACTAATACATTTTAAAATGTTTTTATATACAGTATATGCTAAAATATTTAATACTAGTGATGCATAGGTTAAAACTCAAATATAATCAGATAATAAAATAGGATTTCCAAGATAAAATCAATCAGATTTTGGCATGAACAAAGAACATAAACATTCGATCATTGATAAAGGAACAAACTTATAAATTTGAATTAATAGCTGCAATATACCATTAATTTTGTAAGTATTATTTATAACCATAGTCCATACGACCACCCATAGGTAACTATTTTTATAAGCCATAGACTTCGAGCAAATACTAGATTCACATAGCATCATAATATTACTTATTTCTAGGAACAATGTTGAACAGAACATGGAATTTCTTTCTATTTTTCAAGCAGTATTTTCTTCTAAAATGTTTTCTAGCCATAAGAGTATTAATCACCATTGATAAATCAGCCTTGACCGAAGGGCGAAATTTGAGTGGTGGATTAAAAATAAGCAAAAGACTCATACTATTTTAATGCAACATGAGTTCTACTGTATCTAATATTAATGTATGAAGCCATGTAAGGAAGAGGTTGTCACAATCACTAAATGTACTTCAATTCGAGCTGAAAGGCGTTAGCAAAACGAGTTGAAAGATCACATCGGATCGCCTCCGAACAAGTTGATTAGGCCATACTGCAAAACCAGTGGCTATAGTCATTAATCAAAGGTGAAAGCGCCTATATCCAGTCATGTTCCGTGGAGAGAAACAGCTTTTTACTCTACGATGCTGAAAGGGAATGTTAAAGGCATTCTACTTAAATAACTGAGCTACTGTACTAAATTTATGGGTTTTAATGGATGAGAGAAAAAGTAGAAAGGAAATAAGCCACTCGTGATTGCAGTGAAATATAGAATTTTCTGAGTCAAATCGAAAAAGTTTTATTTGATACTCTTAAAAACCCATTAAAATTGCTGAACAATGATATTGTGTTGTCGATACAGTGGAAGAATACCGATTTATTTGATTATGGCTTTCTTTATATATGTTTTAGAATGTTATTATTGGTTGTAATNTGACAAAGTTGGTATATTAAATGCACGAGTGACTCAAATATAAACACTATTGGAAATGCACAACGTATAATACATGCATTATTAACACTGCCGGCCTACGAGGGTGGTCATCACACGTGTTAAGCCTATAATAAATATAATAATGCAAACACTCGTTATTGTAATGTATGAAAAGATGTCTTGAATGCTTGAAAAAATGGCTTCAAAAATTGAACGTCCTTTGAGGATTTTTGCTTAGACTGGAATCTTCCGTTTCGTCCATTTATTGGTAGTTTCGATGAAGTATAAGGTCCCAAATAAGTGTCCTGTTGTTGTGGACGATGTACAGCGGATTGTACATTGTTCGTCTAGGTTAGATTTCTGAGTATTGTAAAGGATTACCTTGTAGCCAGGCGATTAAGCTGGCCACATTCTTTAGTGTGTAACGGTAAATCTTATATAATAGGAAAATGTAAAGAGTGCACTCTTATAAGAAACGGTTTATTCATACAAATAGAATCATAAAGAGGAGGTGAGAGGCTCAAGACACCCGCATCCTCTTGACTCCGCCCAGCGCAGCCTTTTATAGTGCCAGCCAGGTCAGAGACATAGAGGGTGCCAANCAAAGATATACTTGACATCTTACCCTTTATTGAGCCGAAGCTCCTGCGAGGCATTGTATACATTTACAATAATATTGTTTGAAATTGGTATGGGTAGTCTTACAAAAGTGTACTTTAATACAATTTAATGTTGTGGTGATAGTTAATACTAGTTAGCTTAGGCTCAGGCGATTTTTGACTGCTGTGAGGTGATACTTGCATTGGGTTGTATTACGTTATAACCACGTTAAAATTTTGAGACCCTGTTGACAATTACTTGCTGCATCCTCATTTATTACTGGCTGTTTCAAGTATTACTGCCCATTTGTAACGTGTGATCTTTATGAGTAGTTGTGACCACGTTTAAATTAAGAGAACATTTTGAGTTCGAATAATTATATCCGTTGTCATAGAAGATTCCCAATAGAATTTCAACTTCCATATGTATTGTTAGTTCTGAAATTCACTTATCTCAGACAGATTTCAGAGCAAAATCGTTATGGGATTTATGTTACGACAAATCATATTTCAGTGCATTTTCGTGAATCTGATGCATGGTTTATCAGTTGCAGTGTTGAAGCTGTTTTCCTACCGTCACCAGCACATTGCCACAGGCAAGCTAACTAAGAATTGCAATTTTTTCCATTTTTCTACCTCTTCGTCGTGATTTTCTCCTCAAATGTTTTATTTCAAATAGCTTATACCGATCCTGTTTTAACATTCTGACAATTATTAATTTTATGATATTTTTAGTGGAATCCTAGGACAATGGAACTACTGAACGTCCTAAATATCTATTATATTCCCTATTCCTACTCATTAATGTTTTATTACCGTCGCTATGTTGATCGATAGAATCTCTATAGGTATTTCCAGTCATTATATAAGATCTATTAGACTATTATTAAAGTTTATTATTCAGCTTTGTTTCTCATCTTTTTAGTTGTCCACTTCCACCATATACTTCTGAAGGAATGCAAGCACCTCTCAGTCGCCAGTAAAAGATTGCAGAGAAGGTTCTTGGCTGCTCGGATATTGCAGGTTTTAGTAGACTTGACGATATGTATTCATAATTACTGAGATTTATTGGTGCTAAGAGAATGGCGGAAGTCTTCAGGTAACTGTTTCTTCCGTGTTTATGGCTATTCCCATTATATCTGCCGAATTTCGTATTTTGAACGCTTCTCTTGATCTTCAAATCCTCAACAACATAGCCATGATGATGCTGGCAGTTATGGGATTGTTGGGACTCTGTTCTCAATTTAATTCAATGGCCCTTATCGAAAATTCCTCCTTTTAGAATGTTGTTGGTATTTACATTTATAACTCGAACTAAAATTAATCAAATTTACTGAAATCTGAGTGCATGGCAGAAAATAGACTATGCTAGGTGTGTGTAAAGTTCCTGCTTTAATAGTGTTTTTAGCTATTTTGCACCTTTTCTTCCTAGTATTTATAATATCTAATATTAGAGATTCAATATCAGAGCATAATATCTGATTAGATGTATTTCGAATTTGTGTAAACCTATGGAATAATAAAGTTGTCATTTAAGTTTCATTAAGTCTATGATTGTAACTTTCTGAAAGCTCTTCTCGCCTCTCCATAACTGGTGCACATGTTGTAGAATTTATAAGAAATGGTAGGCTCTCGTGTCTAGTCGTGTGTTGTTCTATTGTGCTTCCTGCCACGTGGGTCTTATTGTGTCTGCCGAGAGCGCACTTCTTAGTTGCAACGGTGATTATCTCAAACTTCGGTAATTAAACCTTTATTTAGAATAAAGAATAACGTTTGAGTTTACAACATATATATGAGAAGTATTAAATATATGCGATACAATATTATACGATCATATCATATATTGTAATACAATTAATCTAC
>JAJAVP010000109.1:0-123877 GCA_020740425.3 Heterorhabditis indica | reverse complement strand
GAAAGTATATTAAAGGGTACTTTGGAGGACAAAAGATCAAATGTGATAACATACTTGAGGGTGTCTCCATTGGGAATAGTTACTGATAGAGGCTGATAAATTTCTTAGTTCCCTAATTTTTATTCTATTGCGGTGTGCTTTTCTCTTGTTTCTACTTGTTTCCATCCCACTTTCGTATCCATCTTATTGCACGTTTACATTCATCGTAATTCATTTAGGTTCTTTTAGGTCGGAGTTGGAATACAATATATCGATCTGTTGTCATACATCTGAGAACTCTCATTTATTATGCGTTACTTGGCCACATATTTAGTGGAAAATCCCAGAATTTCTACATTTAGCTGAGTCTGTTCATTAGAAATAGGAGTTCGACCATATGGCAGGAATGACTAAGCGAATCGAAATTCCGGCCATCACGCGTACACGACCGAAAGATCGTAATGTAAACAACTGCTACCTAGTATGTAATCGACTGAAAATGGAATTACGATATTTATTACAAAAAATTGGACAACTTATAAAACAATATTATGACATGACCATATTACAACGAACATTTAAAAAATTTGACAGATTCAACACAAATTTTAGTCATAAATAAGCTATAACTAATCGAGGACGGACATTCTAAACTAAGCAACGAAAATGAATCAACAGGGATCACTCAAACTCTATAAGTCTTAGTCAGTTAATCCATTTTCTCTACGTAAATAATTATCAAAGGAGTAGCTGCGACCAATGCAGCTAAATGATTGTTTAATAAAATGCAGAGTATAATATTACGAAGAACGCCTATTGACACTAAATACCGTACCCAAAACGTTGACGTTTGGCCAAGTTTTTGGCCGCGGGACACAGTCCTGACCGATCGACACAGAACCAGGTAACAGAGTATACTGATAAATATATGTACAAAGTTAGTGAAAAAGGCGGGGCCAAATCCAAGAGCGATGCAATTTAAATTGAGAAGGCTTGAGTTAAGTTTCCGACAAATGCCTGCATTAATTTAAATATTCAACAGATTGCAGCCAAACCGGTGCCTGAACTCAAGACAACTCATATCGGAATAGAAATACTTATACAATAAAAAGGAAATATTAACATACAAACTTTACGGGCGTGGCCCTGAAAGACAACGGTTACCAAGGGTACAAAAACACGGAAAGCACGACTGTAAGGGAATGGGACTCGCACGCAATCACAAGGCGATAACTCGCACATGCGATAATGGACTGAATAGAAAGAATCGTAGGCAATGCGAATAAACAGCACTAGGGCGATCACAATCGATGACTATACATTCTTCATAGGTGAATATTGCCTAAGCCAAAACAGCATAAAAAAAGGCAGCTTTGGTGACTATGATCCGTTCCATAGTCGGCAGGAGAATACTGAAGGGGCGGATTGCTTAGTCCCATGCATTAGGAGATGGGGGTAGTTCTGAAGCTTGAGCAACGGAAGAACTGAAAACCACAAAACATTTGAAACAACAGTTTCAATTATATACAAATATTACAAATAGCTTCAATTCGCACAATATTAATGTAATTTAAATAACTGCAAATAGGTAATTACAAATCTTACCTGGCAAAATTCTTGTACGCTGCCGAGCTGGGATTAATGCAAAGTGGGGTCCCGAAAAGTGGAGTTCGCTCAGTAACGAATTTATACATCCGATCTCTTAGGTCAAACATTGATAAGCGGGATAATTCTTTCTCCCACTTGGGATCGAACGGTTGTTCATGCTACAAAAATAGATTTTTTTTAATATAAAGAATAATATGAAAAAAATGATTTTAGGGCTAACCACTGGATCAAATTCTGTAGTGAATATCCTAGTGTTGTTAGATTTTGTATAGCAGCAAGAGCACATGCATGAATGAAACCTCATACGTCCTTCGTCAAGGTAACTGTGTTTCAGTGCTTCTTCAACAGATACCCTTTTATCCTTAATTAAGTTATTTTCATTATTAAAATTGCATTTCAACTAATTTTTTGAACATTTCCTAAACAATGTACACAATTTAATTGTATAGTAGCACAGAAATAAATCAAAGAGCTTAATAATATCGAATTATTTTAATTAAAACTTAGGGGTTTAATTCGATTTATATCATTAGTTCTAGAACAAAGGTTTTGCAAAGGCAACCCTTCAAGTAATAGATACCATACGTAATTAATGACTGAAAATTAGTCGTAAATCTCCTCGAATTCTACATTGTCACTGAATGTCACTTTTAAGTTTTAGTGTAATGTTTTTCATTGCCATTGTCTAAGCGTTTTGAAAAATTCAATGCATCGGATAACTGCGTGCAATATTTTTCTTGGAATTTATTAAAAAAAAAGATTTTAAAAAGTAGTAGAAATATATACTAACAGGATCGAATTGAAGCATGAGTGATAATAGATGAACAGCATCATCAGTCGTGTGAGGGCTTAGAGTACGCATACGGTAGAAGTTGTTAACACGAAAATGAGAACGTATAACATGGTTACGTGCACCATCACATGCGTATCGCATCTCATCAGGAGCTGGAGTACCCAGCAAATCGATGATCAGATTCAACTGAAAGTGGTTTTACGAAATATAAATGCAGTAGAAATAGGGATACAATATTATCAATTTTAAAAATCTAATAGCACATTAATCTTACTTGTTCAATTGGCCCTTGTGCTTGGAACAATATTCTCCTTGCTAAAAGTTCCGCGAAAATACAACCAACGGACCAGATATCTACCGCTCCAGTATATCTATATATCCAAAAGTAATTAATTACTATTTCCAAATTTCAATATAATACTAGAGTATGGTGAGACGAATGTTTAAGAACAAAATTTACGTAGTTAAAAAATGACTCAAAAATTATTTCTCACCGTCTGGCTCCCATTAACAATTCAGGGGCACGATAGTACTGTGTTACAACTTCATGGGTCATATTCTGCTTTTCTCTCGAGTCCCAGATTCTTGCAAGACCAAAGTCACAAATCTTTAGGATGCAGTTACTATTAACCAATAGGTTACCAGGCTTGATGTCCCGGTGAAGAATATTTGCGGAGTGCAAATATTTCAAACCTGGAGTGGTGAGATTGAAATTCCATAAGAAAATAATAAAAAGTCCTACTGCAGTCTTCTAGTAGATAACCATTAATAAATTTTGTTGGGAATTAAATAATAACATACCTCTCAAGATTTGATACACAAAAACCTTAACGTGATCAATAGTTAATGGCTGAGGAGAGACTATGATTTTATGAAGATCACTTTGCATTAATTCTGTTAGCACATACCTGAAAGCGAAAAAAACGGTTCGTATGAATAAGCTTTAAACTTTAACACTATAAGATTTTACGCTTATACCACTCAAATCAAATGATAAATATATGATTGTTTTAATTGCAATCGTTATTTTCGAATTTTTATCATTAACCCCCAAGTTATTATTATTAAGGATACGAGTGCGACACATTGTTTGTTGGAAGACGGTCCCCGTCTAGGTCAGTCCGCCACAGACTGGCACCAAGCCAAGGGCATAACACAGCTCCCAAACTTAGTGTGTCCGATGTCTTCGCAAGAAACCATATAATATATATATATAGTATTTTAATGATTGAAAAGAATCATTAAGCTTTACATCAATAGCAACACTGTTTCTTAATGTTACCAAGATCAAATCAAGGTAATATTGCTCCCCTTCTTTAGAAGTGACCATTATATTTGCCTTCGCCGGCATTCTGTTTTGTGGACTATAGTGGATTATAATTGCGTTTAAAACGGAGGATTTCATATTGGGGTCAACAAGTGCATTCAAATATTGGAGACACCCTAATTATGTCTTGTTAGTAAAGAGTTCATCTAAATTTCAACAGTAAGTATATGAATAAATAACAATCGCATGAATCAAATTTACACTACATTGTGATCTCTATAAAAATGATTTTAAAAAGAACTAATATCAAACTCACAATTCTTGAAAAAAGTGTGGATTCGTAGGCTGAAGAATATCAAGCAGTGAAAGCACCTTAAAATTAGGTAATTAGTTATCAAATGCAGTTGGTTTAAATATATAAGCACTAAAAAGGGGAATAGGATTAGCTAACTATAAATAAAGAAATTGGGAAGAACGAACATTATCGTGCTTGAAAGACGAGAGCATACGAATTTCTCTAAACACCCGCTTGCAAGAGGCGAGGTTTTGAAAGACGTTAGGCATTTTCTTTAGTGCTACCCGTTTTCCACTGCGTGGATCCGTAACGGACCTGAAAGAAACTTATTTAGAATATGAGATTTCTCTTTGTTTAAAACCAATATTCGCCACTTAAGTGAATAAATATACTATGAATTTCATATCTAGGCCTTCCACATACTATACTGGTTTCGGAATATGGGGTATACACTAATCTGACCAGATATGATATATTCACAATATGGAGGAATATATCTTAATATCACTAACCAAACAACTCCAAAGGCTCCATATCCAATAGGTCTATCGGGTTGGGAATCTTGCACAGGAGGTGGGTAAAACGGCTGCGTAGCAGCCAAAATAGCGTTCGAGACATGAGCGGTCTAAAATACTATGGCATAGGAATATAGAAATAAACCATGTAAGTTGGAAAAAAACCATATTTTATTTAGAAAACTCACCAGTGCGCCTTTAAATTGCTCTGATAGCCCTTCAACCAAATCCCATAAAATCATTAGAATAAATATTAAATATTAATGACGATAAAGGATAGTTTAGGATAATTTACAATAGACCACATGCTCATGTTGTATCAATTGCAACACTAGTCACGCGAGTTTCGGGACTGTCAGATGGTAGACACCCAAACAAGATCTCAACGAATCATAGAAAACTTGATCGATAATGATCAATAGAACGACCCGAAAAAATTATAAGACACACGTGGCATTACAGGACGAATTATTTAGTTCCGGTAAACAAGTATTAGTTACTGCCAAAAGCTAAGACCATTTTGAAAAAAATTCACATAAAGATAAATTACACCTAAAAATAGGACGATTTGCTTACACGATGCTGAAGCCCAAAAGATAAGACACCAAAAAAACAAGGATATAAATGAATGCCTAGCGCCATGTGCTAAGTGATGTAATATTAAACTTCTCGCCTGTTCAATCCGCCTGGTTTGGCAATTGTTTTAAAGCTGTACCACCTATTTCAAGTAATTGTTAGACAAAACGAAATTACCTAATCCCAGGTAGTTAAAGAAAATAAGAGAAAAGTAAGGAAGACAAAATACTTCAATACTCAAATTCAAATAATAAAATAATGCCTAACACAGTGATACATTATGCTGCCGATAGCTTTAAAAAAATTCCTGTTTAAGAGAAAACTTACTACAAAAATATACCTACCTGTGGCATTTGTGGGGCGGGCATTTGTATACCCTGTTGCGGCTGGGGCAGTTGTTGCTTCATTTGTGATTTATCCTGCTTCACTGTCGGACCCGGTGCAAACATAGATGGTCCACTGACCGGGTGTGACACTAGGGCCATGTCGCCTTAAGTATATAAAGCAATTAAACATAGGTTTTATTGTTAATATAATTATATTATTAATCATAATGTGAGAAAAATAAACGTTAGACTATCGACGTAATATAGTAATCAGACAATGTGTAAATGGATCTCCGAAGAATATTAATTATGAAACATTTACCAATATTAAGAGTTAATTTACACATTTAAATATGCTTGTTGAAATCATTTTCAAAATTTAGAGCTCAAATGATTTTATTGTTGTTTTAAATATTCTTATAATATAATAATTGATGTTCTTTAGACTTCAAAATCAAAATATGTTGTCAAGCTGCATTTATTACTAGGAAATATTTCTAACGGATGCGTGTACTCAAGAATTAAGTAATCAATGTTCATCTGGATATGAATATTGATAACTACAAAGCAGGCGAACAATATTGCTCTGATTACCATCATTTTGCGAAAAATTTAGGCTGAATGTAAAATATTTCTATTGCATTTTTGCTATTATTATTTTCTTAATTTTCATATACATATGATATCCAAGATACCTATATATTCAGCTTAATACTTTTACATACATTAACGTCCTAGAAATAATAGGCTGATATTTCTTAAATTGTTAAACAAATTGCCTTCAATCTGTTCATTATGCTCAAACATACAAATTTATATAATTCACTAGACTTTGGTGGAAAAAATTATTCTAAAACTACAACTAGTTTCATTCAGTATTTCCTTGGTATCTATGCTAATTACAAGTAATACATAAACACAAGAGCATTATCAGTATTAAAAATTGTAAAAATAAAAGCGAAAAAAAAAGAACAATGTACTTGCGACTAACCAACTATATTATGTTGCACAATACCCTGTAACTGGTGCTGTAGCTGATGAAGTTGCTGCTGATGAGCAACGTGCTGGACCAGCTCAGCAGATGAAATTATAGGAAGGTTAGCTAGAAATTTAAATTTGAAACAAAATTTAATAAAAGGATACGAAGTTAAGTAAAATTTCAAAGCTTTACAGAATTATGGTTGTATATCATGTGATTCCACTGAGAACTTCGACACAAAATATATAAAATAAATAGTAATATACAGCATATAAATTTCTTTGGAAAACATACCCTGATGAATAAGCTGCTGTTGTCTGGCAATTAGGGCCTGTGCGGTAGCGATATCGAACAGTTCGCTGCACGTTGCTGACGAGCTGCAACCGGACGAAGAACTCGAACCTAGAAGCATGAACGATATGTAAAAAATTCATGATCATTGAAATTGCCATAAACCACTGTCAAAAATATCAACGTTAGCCACTAAAAAGCAAGGTAGATATATAAGCTAAAAGAATAATTGATAATAGTATTTACGAATACATATATTAAGAAAAATATTTATTGGCTATTATGTTTTAATCATCAATTCAATCTATTGTTAGATTTACGTATAATAAAACTAGCAAAAGAATGTTAAACTCTACTCTTAAAGTACCTATAGTATCAATAGGTACTAATAGTGGGAGGGAAATCGACGGTATGTTACAAACGCGTTAATAAAGTAATTAAACCAGAATTCAAATAAAGTAGAAAGCAATAATTTTCAGAACTACCAAAATCTCAAGCAATAAAATAGTAGCTTATGGTAGGTATTTTCATTGTGTATATAAGAAGAATAAATAAAGGATTTCCAAGAAAGGAAAATAATAGCTGAAATCAATGTTTGGCGGCATAGGTGGGTGAGTGGTCAGAAGGGAATCAGCTGATGCGAAGCACATTGATTGGTCAAATACACATTATGACGCAGAGGGCACAGAGATGGAGAATGGATGTCTGGCGAAAGAACGAGCTTAACATGAGGAGCTAGAGAAAGAAGCGTCTATATTGCTAACTGGTCTGTTAATATGCAAATTAGATGCTACATACTGGCTATATATTCACAAGCACTTTCAAGAAAGTAAAGTTGCTAAATTTTAAGAAAAAGACCAAATAGAAATATTAAGACTCAGAATATTATAAAGAAAAATTTTATCTGTACTGATTACCCGAGTACTAAAGAATAATATATAATATGGAGCTAAAAATTTAGAAAAATAAGTAGATCACACAATTAATAACAGTATGTGAAGTAGTTTGTAAAACAAAATATTAATTTTGTGGTGAAACTTTGATTTCATACTGTAACAATGGAGCTCTGCAGTCCGAATCTCCACCAACTATGGCCGATGAGAGAGGTGGGGAGGTGGGGATATTTGCTTATGGCGCACGAGCTTCCCAGGGCCTTCTATTTCGGACTGGACCGAGTCACGGCGAGACAAGAATAGAACGACTCGAACCAGTGATCAACCACGCGCAGCCACAAAAAGCCACTTTAAAAGCGATTATAGCGGGTCACTACAAGGGATAGTGAATTTATACTTGGAAATACTAAATATTTCTTCAGGACTTTACTATTGTTTATTTAAAGGTATAATGTTAATAGTCACAAATGATGAAATATGTAAGTTAATTACTTGAACTATGTTCTCCTACCACAATTTTCAATGAACTACATGCAAGGTAGCTAGTAATATATGCAAATGTGCTGTATATTTTGACACCCGGTACTAAATCGTGTTGTTTACCCAGACCTGAAGCTCGAAGAGCAAAATAGAGTGACCGCAACAAAAGTTGTATCAGCTACTTTGTAAGTTTCCTAAGGTATTCGGTCATTAGTACGTGATTTGTGCACAACAGCACATATCAAGAAGCATCTCTAAAACGAACAGGCTTTCTAAAGAACCGGCTTGTAGTGAACAAAAACAGAATGCATCTCAATTAGCTGCGTAACTGCTGGCCGCATACTGAAGATCAAATAAGAACTGTAAAAGCCTCCAAGAATCTGTTATAAGGATCCACTTTTACTTATTTTCCTTACAAGCGCAACTATAGAATAAAATTCAATAAAATCAATTTATAGTAATGGATGTATATAAACTCTTTCCCTACGCAAGGTAATTAAGAATAATTGGAGAGATATACATTCGTACAGAATGCACGATTTATAATATTTAAAAACAATTAGTAATAGACAAGTGATAGTGTGTGGTCAAGTGATGAATTTTTGATTAAAGATTATCCAGAAGACAATGATAGAAATATAAGGATTACAAAATGATTGCAGAAACACGACAGTGCAACTATAAGAGTATAACACTTATAAATATTAGTAACACTCAGTAATATATGACACATAAATAAACCGTTTTAAAGCATTGCCGAGATATTATATGACCGAAAGTACGTTCGAGGTTATTCTATGGTAAATAATTGGCAGATGCTGGATACCAAGGATAATATGAACCTCGAGGCCTTGCATATACAGTTGAGGTCATATTGATTGCCAGTGCTCTAGTACAATTGTAAAATAGAAATTTCCCAAACTAATAACAAATAAGATTTTCTTCAATCCCCACTTCAGTTATTCCTCATAAGGAGAAAGTAGTATAATTTAAGATACAATCCATAATGTGTCAAATGATATTGATCTTTATGGTGAATGCGAAACTCTCTAGGCCAAATCGTAAAATGCCAATGGTTGATCGAAAAACTTGATGAGTGAAGAAGCTGGCTGCGCCGAACGAATTCGATATGAATCGAAACAGGGAAACGATATTGAAAGTGAATGGGCCTGCAGTAGCGGGGGAAAGCCAGGGTGATCGGAGGCGGCCAGCCGGTTCTTCGAGCGCATTCCGAGGGCTGGATGTGGAAAAGAGCGAATAAGAAAAGAGGCCGGTGGGGACAAAGTACGAAATTATAACCTAACAGAAACTAGATTTCATAACTGTACAATATATTAAATATTCTATTTTATGTGAATAAAAAAAATAAAAGCTAGGGAAGTCATGTGGTTATTTAGAAATAACCTAAATTACTGATGTTGTCTACCAGTGCGAAACCAAGCACCCCAGAGCACCGAGTGGTACGCCCTTGTCGCTCCTAAGAGACAAGGGAACGAGAATATATAAACGTATTTTCTAAATATAAATGTGAATTATGCCCATTATACATAGCTGAGTATATAAGAAACAATTTAAATGCAACGTCAGTAAACTGCGGAAAATTAACTTAATTTCCACTAAGAATTTCTAAATGGATAATATTTTTTAATTTAAAATCTCTCAGCCACTGATAAAGTCAATAGTAACATCAATATAAAGTAGAATTAAGCTAGTAGAATACACCGAGAGTGACCTCAGCTGACCGCCACTATGTCCAGCAGTAGCGTCTTCGAACCGGGATGCGTGGCGGTCGCGGCGCGGTCGTCGGTACCAACCCACTAAGGTCACATACCAAGGATAACATTCGGTGGTGAGGTCAGTGCTGCGTACACCTGCCACGTGCGATGCTAACACAGGAGGCGTACCCTCTCAATCTAATGGTACCCAAACATTTAAAGGTCACGCAGGTCAGGCCGTCCATGTATTTTATTAGAGCATAATCCAAGACATCCACGCCTATTGGCCTATACCAATATAATTGATGAATACTCAATGTGGACAAGTCATTAAAACATGAACGTCAAACTGAAACCTTGTGTGTTACGATAGTTAAATATATATAATGAAAATGTAGGGTACAATTATAGCTTAATCTTTCGGAATACAAGATGAGTAGAATATAAAAACAAATCGCAGCTATAAATGAACACTTCATATAACAGGAGGATAACAACTGAGCAGTAGTCCACATAGTACAGTGTGTCTACGCATAATATCTCTTACGTTAAAAGGATGAATGCACTCTCGTAATATGGTTAAACAGTGCGAGGTGGGAAAGTGCAAGCAAACTAGCGCAGTGACAGGGTCTTATAACGACCAAGAATCAAGTTGCACTATAACAGGATATTAGCGCAGGAGTTGTAATGGCAGTTTTTGAGGCAATACATATGGAGAAACGTAAAGACCGCCAGCACTAGTATCAATAGGCTTTCGGTTCCCATTATTTCGCAATTGAATTATGATCAACGCTCAGATGTTTCTAGGTGTTTGTAACATAAAGAGAGTACAAAATACAAATAATATAGATTACTGTGTGTTTAACATAAAATAGATTTGGTTGCAAAAGGTTAATAGGAAAGTTGGGAAATGCATCTGTAGATACTTATAGTGATAGGCCATATATTTTTCCTAATTGTTCTCAACTATTAGCTATAAATTGCAACAAAGTATTATTAAAATGTTAGCAAGATCATGTAAAGTTATTGGTATTTAATTGTAATTTCAAATAATGTTGATAAGTCACCTAAAAATTGTAGATAGGCAAAGGTAATGGGTCAGGGAATCAAGGTCACTGACTAGATGCTCTTCGAGTGCTACTAGAACTATCAGCCAAGAGCAAGCCCTATATAAACCGATATGATTCGTAGCAAGGTTATGAAAGTGCCCTGCAGTGCATTTCTCCACGCTAGTGTATAGATCTCAGATAGGCTGCTGCATAAACTACACATAATCACAAGCAGGTTTGGGTTTCCACAGACAGCCTAATTAAATTATCATTCTCACATTTGATTCTTCCGCTAGAATACAGATTTTCCCTTTTGCTTCCTTCTTATTCTATTATTATACGTTTCTATTAAACAGTGAATGATCTTATACAATTTATAAATTTATACCTATTACAGCGGTTTTATTATATGAAAATATGTTAAGATTGAAAAGTAGTTCTCTTATGATTGATTAACAGAATATTAATACATCTATTTCAAAAACCTAGCAGATCATGAACAGCTATATTTCTGCTATCACGCATCCAGATAATACTAAGAATGTGAAAAATCATATAAAATTGATGGCTTTGAAATAAGTCCAAAATACGTCAAAGCCTAAACACGCAACAATTCAGTGGAGGCAAGTTGCTTTACACTCTATGCCGAAAGTAATGGGGTAAAACCGTCGAAAAAAAACCAACAAACAACAAAAAAAAAACTCCAAATGACACTGGTGGAAAGGGAATTAAGGAAAGGATTTAAGTCTAGTGAGAGTCAATACTGCCAAATGTATTCAGTTTTCATTGCATAACAATGAAACATAAAGGGGAAAGAATTATATATATAAACATAAAAATTGAAATAGTATTATAATGGTGTATGATCCTACTTTGGTCTATTTGGTTGAAAAGGCTTGAATTAGGAGGGTAAGAATATAGATAGGATCATATGAAGAAAAAGCGACAAAGTGAAAAATGCGCTTTACATTGAAGATAACAATTAATATCTCTCTAATGTTTGTAAGAGAAAAACTTGGAAACATTGTTTTTGTGATGCATCGAGGGTGTACCACCGAGTGGCGGTTCAACCATTGGACGACTGCGAAAGAGACTGCATGGTACGGAGCCATCGACCTTCCTACCACCATGCGCCTGTCTAAAAACGCTGTCGCTTGTGAAATATACAGACGAGAACCATTCAGTTATAGAAATTGGAATAAATCTCATCTGTATGAAAAAACCCAATCCGTACTTTTCTACTAAAAAATAATCGCCTCGTGAACTATGGCCATAGAAATAGAATGAATAATAGTAACACTGAGAAATCAAGTAGTGCTACTAAAAATTGCAACATCACCAGATCTATTCTATGTGAACTGCATAATGCGTACGTGAGTTCATTAGGGCACATGCACTACCTAAAAGGTGGATACGAAAAGTTTAATTGAAGTGTAGTAGTACTTAAATGCCCGATCACTAGATAAACATTATAATAAGATTAATTACTCTAAACTATGAGTTTACATAGCAAAGCAAATATTGGTAGTTGAAATGGCATCCAGACCAAATGATAATAGCTTTAATAGAATGCCATTAATCTATAAATAAATGATCACATCTAAGCGAATCGTGCGAAATTAGAAGGTCGAGAGAACGTCCAGTGGATACTGTGTTGCAACAAACTGCGCGTGCCAATCGAGCAAATAGAAATTCGCGATGACGTAGATGTTTCGCACTTTGAATTTAGAGCGATGTTATAAATTACCAATAGATAAGAAGATAAAGTATGGTGAGAACCTTATATCTTCAATAAGAGACTATACTGGATGGCTTTAGTGTAGATATATTACCGGATGCCGAACGGAATCTCCGATGAACGCACTAGCACTATATTAGACAGCATATTTTCTCATTTGACGCAAATGAGTTCCAGTTTTGTTTCGATTATTCCACCTGAACGGCAATATACGTCAAATCTCACGCAGTATTAATTCATAACAGCATATCAGGTTCATACTACGTCAGAGATTAAGTACTGTTTAAAGGATGCTGTCGTTTCCTATTCATGAAATATAAAGTTTATTATGCTAGATTACCTCTACGATTATTTTTCACGATGAAATGATGCTGTTACAAAGTGTAGAAAACACAAGCTACTAAAAATACTTGAATGGAATCAATAGTATACTATGTAAAGTTAATTATATTGAACCAAAGCAAAGAGGCTATAGATAATGAATATTTTTCACTAAATTCCCAGTATCCCCGTCTTTATTTACGATGATTATTTCTGCTATTTTCGCCAACTTATAGTGACATAAATTCAGGATGCTGCTAGTGTTTCTTACACCAGCTGTGAAATATAACAAGACTGGATATTTTGCATCAAAATCAACACTATAGACGTGTGTCCATTGTTTACTCAGTCTAGCAGCTTTCAGTGCTGTCCCTTCAAGATGATTTGTTACTAAACAATAAAAAGATATTTAGAAATCTACCGACCGTCTTCAAGAAATACAGCTTGTTAATATGAACCGTTAATATGTAGCGCTCAGTACTCTGCAGCACACTAGTTCGAAGCACATTTAGAGCTAGTGGAGGCGACCAAAACGGGTGCAAGACACTGACCCAGTTTCACACCTTAAATTGTTTGTAATATGTTCCTGACCACTTGAAAATCGGACATGATAGGCGTTACTACTTGAGAAAAGTAATTATATTCACTATCGAATAACCGCATGTTTATATAAGAATCTCTAAATCCTTTCCGAAAAACTACAATATCAGCTACTGTTCAAAAACTATCAGTATAAATTCTTAGCACAAAAATGTGATAAAGTTGTTTTTGTGATCTTCATAGAAAAAACACTTATAATGACTGAATTTTCTACTTAACAAAAACTCTATCCATACCAAACAAGAGAATCAATATTTTGATATTTCTTAAAGATACAATGATCTATGACGCCTTATAAAAAAAGGATCAGATGATCAAATAATAGCGAATTTTTGTTTTTCCTACAACATGACGGGAAGAGATAATTATACAGTCCAAATTCTGTGAAATCGTATTGTTGACTTCTTGACCCAATTTTCTCATATAAGTAAAAATCTTAAGTAAATGAAATTATGATTGGGAAAAATCTGTGTTACACGCTTTAAAAATGAAGACCTTAAACATTAAAAAACATCACTGTTTGAATTCATCATAAGAACACAAAAAAAGACTGGGGTATAGAGGGAAAGTTAGAAGATCATTAAACCTTGTTTCTTTAGGATATAGGATATGAAATAAGCAGATATGATAATCGTGTCACAATGCTCGATTGATCAAAATATGGTAAACAAGTTAGTCGCTACTGGCGCTTCACGTTAATGGAAATAAAATATCGGGGAAAGAATAAAACAAAATACGGAGAGAAAGACAACAACAGAGATATGCAACAAAATCGATAAGAAAAACTCGAAAGAAGCGTGGCAAATATAACAAAGCAAAATTCCGGTTCCGTTTTTTGCCATTTCACTTTGGCATCAAGCAGCAATAGAAAACAGCATGATGACAACAACACGAACTACATTCTCGGAACTAACAGAATAAATAGTACGCGGAACAAATCCAGCCGACGGCGAGACGCAAATGATGTGTTTATGTGAGAGGACAAGCATGCGAAAAACATTTGGAAAAATCACAAAGTTCATGAGTATAAGAACACTGCTTATTATGGAGAGCATATTAGAAGCTATTGATAAAGGTAGCGTCAGTAAAAATATGTTTGATTACAAACTGCAGTGATTTGAAAATAAAATAATGCGATTATCATAGAAGCCAACGATTAGTAAAGAACAGAAAAACGGATGATGTGTTGTAGAAAATATGGGGAATAATCAGATACAACGAGGGTGCGAAGATTAAACTAAGGAAAAAGTGCGAGATGGTGTTTAACTACGAATATGTTGAGAGATAAAGCAAAACAATTAAATGATAAATAAGACCTGAATGAAAAGTTTCCAAGCGCTAACTGTGTCATTCGCAAGAATAGTGTCACCCTATTTAAGTGAGAATCGCAGTCATGTCCACTGAGTCTTGCATGATGTGTACTAAAGTCTGATGTGACTAGGAGCGATGAAAGCGTACGATTTGTTTGCGTAGATGTCTCGGGACGAATTTAAACAATATAAAGAATAAGTAAAAACGATATGGCATTCCACGTTCACACAACAAATGTGCTATATTATCAGTATGCATCCATCGTAAGTGAAAATTTCCATGATTGTAAACAATCTAGTTGACCTGGCTAAAATGTATTTAGATAAATTGTTCCAGTTTTTAACAAGTTTTCTCGTAATGAAAGAATGACATGTAGATTTTTCTCTTAACTTTAACCAATTACGTAATATATGTAATAAGGTCTATCTTTATATAAAGGTTTTATACTAAATTTGGAAGCAAAAATCCATTCACTAATTAAATGAAGTAATCATTTTTCCTAGAAAAATAATATATATGGTGATTTCAACTGATCGAAATTCCTATGTAATTTCTAAATAAAGCGACAATTTGTTTTCTAAGTATCAGTAAGTCATTATGATAAGTGAATTCGCTACAATGGTGTTCTAATGAAATCGCTATTTAACATTTACATAAATGGTGCTATGTATCCACTCTATAATCATGTGGGATATTATCAGAAACTGTAATGCTAAATGTGTATATAAGCTAGCCCAGCACGTCAGGGTGACGCAACTTCCCTACATCATTTCCTTCTGGCACACCCGTAGGAACGAGAAAATACACGAGATACTAAGAATCAAGAGTTGTGACAATTCATATTCTAGAGTCTAATTCTAATCCCATCCTCCTATTCAATTATTGCCAGACAGAGCTAGGCGAAGAAAAGGGCGGATACGTAACTCTGAGAACAACACGACCATCGGGAAGTATTGTATACAGCGGTCAGTGGGAGTAATGCGTTTGGATATTGAATCGCCTAGGGGGGCAGCTGTCTACCTTGTGCCTAACATGTGTCCGTTCTTATGATAAAAACCTTATGATTTCTGACCTAAGCAATTCCTAATTAGTTGCATATTTTACCTTCTCCTCTCCTTGCTTTTTTCTTACATATAAAATACACCTCAAAAGTAGCATTGTCGTTAGAAATAAATATACACCGCAATCAAAATCTCCTTCACAGTATGGCCATAGTTAAGTAAATTCATACTCCCAGTATTGTATACTGTGGAATGCAAAAATTACTTCTATTTTGTTCATGCTCGTAAAATCTTCACACTTATTAACTTCTCTGACATAAACTATAAGGCCCCTTCCCTCAAATATAAGTCTCAACAATCTTAACTAAATTGTGCTTAAAACCTATGATTTCTATGATATTCTTGCCATAAAAAACTCCCCCCTAATCGAATGTCTTAACTGGCATTGTACTTTTCATCATATTTTTTTAATTTCCTCGTAAAACCGACGGAAATAAGTAAGTAATATTACATACGTCAAAGAAAAAAAATGAAAAAATAAGTTAAACAAACAAAATAAAAGGTAGCTAAAATCGTGACGTAGGAGATCAATGACGGATCACCAACATGGTACGTGACCCCGAAATCCCGAAACCACGCAAAATCGAAACGATGAAAGAGAATTTAGAGTATGAACAACTAGATGGAAACATTGATTGCAAAATATACAAACTGTATTATAGAATTCCAAGAGAATAAAATAAGACAGATTCATATATGTATAGCACAATAATTCAAATGGGAACCTAGAGCACCGTATTTAACAATAACATGACCATGACACCGGCGAGAAAACAACTTCGGATGCAAATGAATGCTGAACCGCTATCAAAACGTTGTAAGACAATCACAGTGTTAAAAGAAGCGCGTATTCTCCTTCTGTTACAATGAGTGAACACTTAACGCCTTAAAATAATTTATAAACAAATCCAAAAAATGCTATACTTACCACTTCGTTATAGTGTTAACTACCACCTAATACTATCCTTAACCCAAATAAGGCAATTAATACAAATACTTGGGAGAGAGGCTATACACCGATATTTTCTGCACAAAAATTTAGCCGTCTTTTAATAGAAATTGTGCAAGATACGAAGATTATGAAATAACGCTGTATAGAAATCGTTCCATTAGTCATTCAAGGAGTCTTAGTATTATAAACATGTGGTATCACACTGTATACACAAATAACAATAAATATTAGTTTAAGCAATAACACTCGGCCACAAAACAATAAATCCCGTACCTGCGGATCCGGAGGTCCCCGCAAACGGGTCTCCGTCGGACTTTTTTCTACCCGTGATGCCGTTGAGTTGAGGTCCCAACGGACCTCCCGATTCGCTATTGAATGGAAGAACCGGAATGGTTCGAAAGACGTGGCCCAACCCCAGACGAGTGCGGTAGCCCCGAACTGTAAATTCACCTAGGCTTAAAATTGGAAGGCATTGAAACTCGACATAAACGACGCATTTAAACATTAGCGAATCGAAAGTTTTAAAACGAAATCACGAAATTATTTCAAAAATTTGAACAATAAGATTCCAACTCATGGTTTATAAATGCAGTATTATGAAATTTCATAAACCAAAATCTACCCTTTTTCTAGAATCTTATAAATTCAGACAGAGTTGAAGTACTTATTTTACTACCAGAATTAATTGTTTTGGCCACATCAGTTCAAACCAATCTGCAAATATGATATTGTTTAATTATAGGCTAATTTTGAATTGCTCTTTTACCAAATAAAACGAGATTTTAGACCATGCACTCTAATAAAACTAATAATAAATAATGATAAGAACTGTCCTGATTATTTTTATAGATCCAATTCATCACAGCAGGTAAAACAGAAAACAATATGAAAAATTAGTACAAGGTTGTTCTTAAATCTAAATGTTCATTGTCAGCTACTGCACACTACGCCTAATTATTTGCCGAGGGACGGCAAGAGGTAGGAATTACAAAGCACGGGAGAAACTGTGAAGACATTAATCAAGCGATCGAATGCGGATGATGTGGGCAAACGACAAACGAAACACGTGAATACCGTCATTGGAATCAGCACTGAATTTTCTCACATAAATAAGCGTAGGAACACCATATCGTTATCTGAGAATGACTGCGACTAACAAAGCCAGGAAGAGTACGAACGCACACTGCTGGATCAGTGGTGAGATGCGTGTCTTCGCGATTCACCTGCCAGACTTTACAGTGGCCGGGACATACAGAAGAGTTATTAAAGTCTGGAAGTTTAATCGCAGTGTAAATTGAAAGCAAATGCAAATGCAAACCAAAGCCGTTGTTGCGCTAGTCCATCCATATTTAATCGGATTATAAACTAACGAATTGTAAAGATGGAGTTGTCGTGATGTACTCAGCTAAATGGAATCAAATTAAGCAATTCTATCTCTCCCAGTTCCAACACTTTAAAAAATTCAACCAGTTACCTTTTATGCTATATGCTGTCGAGACAAATAGTTTAAAAATATTCATGAAAGTCTCAAATATTATTTTTACTAGCAAACAGTTTAGACCATAACCGGAATATGTAAGAATTATTTATCAAGAGGGGTCGTGACCACACCTTGAACTCTTTAAATTCTACTTTTTGCGGTATTTAGTGGCGGTTAATAACTGATTAGCGAGTTCGACAACTTTATAAGAGAGAAGAATGAGTGTTGAAAAACGTGATGTTATTGCTCAGTTCTGAACAAAGCTGTTAGCCGATATGTGGCATTCATATATCTAATAAAGTATTTATTGTAAGAGCGTTATTAATAATACACTACTGTGTAATGAGTCTAGAGATCAATAATATGGAGGAAAACGTCTACTCTCATTAGCATATTCATACAACCTAAGCCTGTTCATCTGCAGTGTCCCAAGTTAATCCAGAGAACCACTATATGACTTCGAGGGATACAACCAAATCAATTAACATGTGCTGAGAGATTACGTAAGCTTTGAGATGGAATACGATTCTTTACCTGATCGAATGAGAAATACTACGCTAACACCAACGAATCAACTTGACCACAACTAGATAGTATGTTGTAGAAAGTTATCAGAGCTGAATGATTTCTTATCAGAACGTTTGAGATCATTACCATGGTTCTAGAAATCTCTTTTACCAGACAAAGAATACTAAATAATGTTGTAAAACCATCAGTAGCCGAATTCTAGAGTATTCATGCTCGCAACCAAATCACAAGTATTCATGTATCATCTCAGTACCATAAATAGTTACTTATGTTTATGTTTTTCTATAATAATACGACGAGCCTTTATTTTAAGAAATAATCGACTGAATGTTTTTAGAACATCTTGAGTGATCAGTTCTTGGAGAAAATACGAATAACTGATAGATGAAAGCAAGATGGGTGCAAGATCACGATTTTTGCATTTGCAATAAGTGAAAAATAGTGAAGGTTTTAGCAAAATACCCATTCTCAAAAAAGCAAGAAAGACGTGGTTATTTTGCTCTTGTGCAAGCACCCGTAACAGTAATAGTAAACACGTTGCTAGTCAGGAAAAGGCAGATGCTTAGTAGAGTATAGAAATTTCGGGATTTTAGGTTTTCATTAGACATCTTCGTAGGTGAGGTGCGAAAATGCAGTCCACTGCTCTTGAAGATATAGTATCTCTAGTTATGGTTACAGCATGAAACCAGATTGATATTCGCTACAACATTCGGTGTAAAGTTACCCTGCACTTCATTTTAGTATGCAAGACTCGCTAAACTGAAGTCTCATTGATAGGAAGATAGGCTTAGATTCGGAAAATAACTACAGTTGATTCACCAATTTTTCTTGCGATGGTACTGTGCGATCTGTAGATCGTACTGGTGCATATTTGTGTAAATGGTTAGTCTAATGGAATCATTGGGCCAAGTGCAGAGTTAAGGACATTTAAAGGTAACTAACCACAAATCATAGCTTTCCAGATTAGAAATCAAAATTGGGAAATCAATATATATATATATATATATATATATATAGGATTTCTTTAGGGAGGAAAATTTCTAAGCCGTTTAAGACTCAGTTACATGAACACGCAACGAATAACATGTACAATTTTTTCAGTAGCTATATACCAATATCTAATTAAATTTAATCCCCTTACTATATAGTGGTAGCATTTAGCAAATGATCATAACATTACAAACTCCTAACTATTACCGCTCGAAATTCGGAAAAGTGCTGTCATGTTCCTACGTTTTATGTGCTTTATAGATGACGCTTGTAGCTTGGAAGAAAAACATACTTTTTTGTTTAAAGCAGATTATCTAATAAACTAAAAAATAAGACCATTTAATGATTTTATAGAGGAGAAAGAATGAGAAGAACTGGTTATTATAACTGTGAAAGCTTGTGAAAAATGTGCTAATAATAAAACTTAAGCTACTACGGCTTGAAAGGTCAGCATTTAGAAATATACTAGTGATATTAATTCAAAGTTTTCAGCGTTTATAGGCAAGAAGTATGTGACCCATTTATATCGCCTGATGGAGTCTCTGAAGCCTTGTTTACAAAGCATGAAATAGCACAAACACCTTTGGCTAACTATCTCCAAATATAATTGACGATCAACAATGACCCAAACCCGGTATTTCTAGCATACATTAAACGATTATTGCGTACATCTATGTGCTACCCAAAAGAGTGTGATCGAAATGCCTCTCCTACGCAGTAAACCTTTGAACCTTCCATGTCTGAAATACATAAGAAAGCTCTTCAAGAACAGTAGAGAAACGTTACATAGCATACATTTTTCATGAGATTATAAAATAATACTTTCGTATTTTTTAATATAAATAATTCTTGTTTGTTTAAGTGTCCTTTTAAATACCTTCGAATAATGCCTTGTAGATCTTATCATTTGCTAGGGAATAAACGTTGCTATAGAAAATTTAAAAGGAGTCAGCTTAACAATATTAGAACACTATACTTTAGAACCTTATCTAAAACATTAATAAAGAGAGAACTTTCAGAAATATGGATGACTATTGTAAGACATGAGGTGTACAGAATCAAGAGCGGAAGGCTAATGCTGAGTCAAAGTATATAGAACCAAAATCCAATTTAGCAAAGGAAGAATGGAATTCTAGACAAGGAATGGCTTAATCTTAGGATGTAGTATTTTCGTCTTGGGAACGAGGTAGGCATCCTGTGCCAGTCGAAATGGCCGCGACGCAACCGCCACGCGCCCGGTCAATCGTCGATAGCCCTTCCCAGACTAGGAAATTGGTGGCAGTTCTGCCTGGTGTTCGTTAAGGGTTCATCCGACCTATTAATGACCAATTTTAGTGCCAGCTAATTAATATATACGAGATGCACAGCGTAAACCCAGAAGTCACAACTCCCTCCAAGTTGTATTGTTACTCTAAAATACTCGAGACGTCTATCACTTTTAACAGAGCGTAAAAGGTGTCATATAAACAAGTAGATCGTCATTGGTTGAGCATGATAGAGAAATAATCCACTACACAACTAAAATTAATACATAGTTGCAACTTTAATATCCAGAATATCTCCACAAAATTGGAAACTAACGTTACTTTACATACAAATGAGGAAACTGTCTATCTTATTTCATTCTTTCATTCAGTTTTTGCTGGTCGGGGTAGAATTAGAGCACATATAATAGACTAAAAGACGTATTTCATTCTGAAGAAATGTACACCACCGGAATATTAAATCGAACGGAAATTCTCCTCTAACACTGTCTTGAAGCATATAATCCGGAAACATTCTAGAATTCTAGTTTTTAGATATGCACTTCGATTAATAACATTTTAGATTTATTATAATCATACAGGAACCTGTAAAAAGTTGTTCTATCTTTTTATATCCACTTTTTTTGAAATAGTGACTGAGATTATAAATATAGAATTAATCGAATCTATATTAGTGTCACAAAATTAATAGAAAGATCTAAAAATGTCATAAGTTACTAAAATAGAGAGCATGTATATGTAGTGCATATTACAAAGTACACGAAGGTTCTAGCCACAGAAAGTCGTTACATAGCTGGACCTTCACAATATTCAATTTCGAAACTTTCATCTCACTCGTATCAAATCATTTAAGCATTTTGAACTAACCAAGTCAGTGATCTAGTTTTAATAGTATGAGTCAATATGAAACAAGTTTTATACACAAGGATGAATGTGATACCGATATATCCTCACTAAAATCATTCCAATCTATAGAACACTTTCTCAATCAATCTGCTATTTATTATTTGTGATGTAACTTTGTCCATCCAGCTGAACGAGGCATCTGCTCTAAGGGATAACGTCACGTCTCGACTCGACGGAACAATATTATGAGTGTGGTTAAACAAATGGATGAGATTGGGAAATATGATTCCTTTCAAAAGTAATTAGTCTTAATGAGAGGAAATCTTGAGTAGCACATTTCTATTAAATAATAAAATAAAATTGATAGAGCTAAGTAATGCCTACTAGTTAGCTAATCCAGCCTAATTGACAAAAGTCGAACAAATAGAAAATATAACATTGTAGGTTATATGCACGAATTATTTCTATATAAACTTCTTTGTATTATAGTCCAACGTGCACCTCCCTCTAAGTTGGCAATAATTCTTGTTTCCACTGCTTATGTATAGAAGCTGAAGTGTTTCTCGTTGTTGTTACCCTAAATGTCTTCTCGAGGTGTGACCGGGCACCGTATACCAGAACCTTTGATTGTGAATGGTGGCGAGAAACGAGTTTCCATCCCTCACGCAACAAATACTCTTAGTTACAAACAGATAAACTTCACGTACCGGTTCATATAAATAAATAGAAAGGGAAATAAAAATAGAAGTGTTATTCTCCACTTTAAGTCAGAAACTGATCTAAAGAAGATACCAAAACGTAGTTTACTTGGGTTATTTTTGCTCCCTGTTGATATTTCGGTGCACAATAGCTGGCTATGTCATTATTCATATGGGAGAAAGAAAATCAGTTATCGCACCATTGGTCGCAAAAATTAGTTGTCATCTTGCGAAATGAATCTCACATTTATTCCAGTGACCTTCCTTTAATACCAGAAATTTCTATCTCAAATTTTCTAAGACAACCCTTAGCTTGTAACCTCGACCGTGAACATATGATTGGTCAATTATTATTCATGTCCATTGAGTGCACTAATTTCCTCAATATAATTAATAATAATAAATCTACTATGAAATAGAATGATTCCCACTAAAGGGCAAACTACCAGCAAAAATCTTAACATAGAACTACACGCACAACCAAACTTTAGATCAACCCTAATTTCTTGATGTAATTATGAGAATTTCTCTGAGAGGCATATATTAGATATGATACACTTAAATCCGTGCAGATCACAAAGTCAGTGATAAGATTGAACGGCTTGGATTGAATTTTCTTCTATATTATGAAGAGATAGCCACTATGAATTGCACAGACAGGCTAAGAATAGAAATGTGGTCGGATTCATTAGGTTAAATTCCATCCCAGAAAACAAGTAAACAGCACTGGTACAAACAAGTTTGAAAAAGGCAACGCAAAAAAACAGAATTCCGACATTAAAACAGTGTAATAAGGAAGTAGAGAAGAGCATCTAGATTTCGAATTCTAACAAATATAATAATAACTAAATATTAACTATAGAAATATAATTTGAATCAGATAAAATATAGAAAATAAGAAGAATGAGGATGAAAAAGTGTATTCTGATATAAATAAAACAAGATAGAGAACAAGGTTTAGCAATTAATTCAATAGTAATAGGTCAAAGTAACAGGCCGATAAAGATTGCGGTTCCTACATGTGGAACGTGAGTGATAGCAGAACTTATATACGTAATATCAGTGAGAATAAAGCAGCTCCGAAGATGCTTATCGATTTGAAAGCATTTAAACCAACAATTTTCTTTATAGGAACAACAATCTAAGCCCATACATATATACATATTTCATTATAGTTTAGTGACTAATTCGTAATGTACGTGGAGAAAAATGCCGACTCCGACTGTTACATGTACAGAAAAAACCAAAACAAGATGCTGGAAGTTAGTATAACCACTCACAGTATTAAAAAGGATTTAGCCAACAATCCCACCTGCAATGGACACTACTAGTCTCAAGATTATTACAGAACCACCTAGATATCACAGCCAATCGAGAGAGCAATGTTGGTTCTGGAACTGAACCTTGTAGAACGCCTAATTAAACCAATGCATATGCGCTTTGCTCCACTCTTCAAACATTGTACTTTTCAGAAAAACTGCGAATAACTTGCCAGTTTTCCCTTCTTGGGACTGACTCCGGAATGAAGTTAATAATGAACTAATTTTATAATTTTTTCGCTCCTTTAATCATATTCGGTGTTCCAAAATAATGAAAAGCAAATTCAAACTATTAATGCGTCGAATTCCAGATTTATATAGCAGAATCATGCTGAAGAGATTTTTTAAATTGTGAGTCTACCCTACGATTTCATCCTCTAGATGTTAGATCCGCGTGTGATGGATGAAACGGGTAAGTCTGCTCGCTAATCGTCTCTAGAGCTATATAAGATCAACCATCAAATTTACAAAAAATAAATCCAACTTTATAGTTGTTAAATCCCACCACCATACTGTGCATTTTTGCAAATAAAAGGATTTTATAATTAGATTTAAATGGTTAGAATAGTGCAAAATTATAACTAAATTTAGATTAGTCCGCTAAAACTATTTGAAGACAATACATTACTCGTAGGAAGAACCCTACAAAATTCCAAGCAAATATTTGTACAGTAGATTCTTTATGAACCTAAATTAAAAGTAGGGAAAGCTTTGAGCACCGCATATGAATAAATCATTAGCATTAAAAAATACATATATTGTAAAGAATATTTAGAAATACTTGAGCCGGGAAGTGGTAACTAGGAAGGCTACGGCTAGTTGTTCGAAATCTCGTACTAGAAGTAGACATCAATGAGAGGCGAGGAATCAATACGATAATAAGAGACAACCGACCAGCGAAGGAGCGAAAAGAGAACGTGCTGAAATTGGAGACTCAAACACGAAAGGAAAGATAAACAAGCCGGTTTGGGGTGTAGTCGTCCTGGTTGGAGAGTGGACGTGTTAGCTGAACACGTAGATAGTCACGCTTAGTGGACGAATGGGAGAGACGGAGAGTCGGTGGCGAGGGAGTGGGCGGGCAGGACAAGTGGGCAGGCTTAAAGGGTATACTGGATATCTAACAAAGTACATTAGTGATCTGGAATCTATATCAATAAACGTCTCGGATAGTATCGGATAGTTAGGTATATTCACACAATGTACAATTGTAGTCTAGCTATCTATTTGTACAATGTCCCAAAAAAATTATTTTAGTAACATAAAAGTAATCTCCATGTTTAAATAATATATTGTAGATCAATGTAGCTGGATTACACTAAAAATATAGCCTATATTGGTAGGTCATGAGTTGTTAAGAAGATTTGATAATTATCGATTAAGATTTACAGTTATTTTCCTTCAAATTAATATTGTTATTGTGGTAGTTTGTTAACTACTTTCTAGGTTACTTGGAAAATATTCTACATGCAATAAATATCGTCGTTATGAGAAAATATTACACAGTGGATTGGGAAAATGATAATTCTTGAAGAAATATATAAGAATGGCAAAGATTGTACTATAAATTGATTATTAGTACATGAAAGTGTCATTATTCAATTCCACAAAGATATATAGATGTAATATAGCACTCCGAGAGTGAGTTTGAGGGAGGAACCATCCACGTGTCCAATAGTAAAATATGCCTCTTTATCTCCTCTATTTTTCTTCTAACAGTTTTTGTGATCTGAACAGACTATTGGTTGGAGCCAGTCTATTTTTCTATCCAGAATACGCGTTATCCAGATAATTAGCACATGGTTCTAGACATCAGACAATCGATGTTTTCCCACTTGACATACAGTATGTTTGTCGAATAATGTAGCCTCCAGTACCTGTTCCTACTAAGGGAATGACGTGACTGTTAGATTCTATAGTACAAGACTACCGCTTTAGTATCTCTAATATCACCTTGTTGTACTTTGCAGTGAGTGCTCGATTAATGGGGAATTACTATATCCACTACAACTAATTGCTTCCAAAAGGAAAACTTCTTGCACAAGAAATATAAGCCATAAGAATTGCTTCAAATTCTCAGTTTCTCATCCTAATAAAAGAACTCTGCTAGAATGATCACATATGCCTTATATTAGATTAGTACCAAAGAACTTCAATATAGTAACACTTAAGCTCCCATATCACCTGTCGAATAATTAAGTAACTATTTAAACCACTAAAAAGAAGAAATTAGTACGTCCTTGCCACTTATAACAATTCTAAGTAGGGCCTATTCATCCCAAACTCATTTCTTGATATCATTAAATCTAAAATGAATGTATGAGAGAATTCTGAACTATGAAAGTGACTAAATTAGCTTATCAGATTTAGTAATCATTTTGATTGGTAAATATTCTTGCCGGTGGTAGCATGAATATTGTAACGAAAATCGCTGTTCCTATTGGAAATAACCGGCTTTTTGAGCGACACTTTCTTTAGACAACGTTGGGACTATGATATTAAATGCAGATTTGAACAAACTGACGTCTAGGAACCAACTAGTGGGTGAAACTGTCGCGATTCCAATTGCAGTTACGGCACAGATGTGCCCTACATGCAATACTTCAGACACTCAAAATCGTCATCTAGTAAGGGAACCCAGCCACGGCAACTACGCTGCCTAAATTTAGCCTCGTGTAAAATTACTGGCGTAATAGAAAGTGATTTTGAGCAAACAAAAGTTAACGTTTATACTCTATGCTTAAGGTACTTTTCTCCACACTAATATATATTAACAATCAAAGGAACTTGAGAAACGACTCAGTCTTTAAAAGAAAATAATTTCCCAAAATTCACCATCAACTAATCCGAATCTCATTAGCATGTTTTATGTAGAGATACTAAATCACAGCACTTTCTAATTTTAACCTATTAGTTGAGTCACTCAAATCTTCAAAAATAATTTGACTGACATAAGAAAGGTCCTATAGAAGCATAAAGACTACGAGAATATAAATTTACTTAATGTTAAGCTTTAGGTATGAAAGTCAATTTATGTAAGAAACTGGTTCATACTTTAACTTTTTTTTTGAGTTAAAACAGAGAAAGCGCATTCATAAACAAGTATAATAAAAGTCCAGTTCATCACCAACAGATTATCCACCTATAATACCCACATGCACTTAGTTTATGGGTAGTTCTAGAAATATAATTGTAAATAATGAGCAAAGAATCCACGGATGGGTTTTCGCTGCTGGATACTTGTTCATATTTCCTGCTTTCCTAACATTATTGTATGATAATCATTATGAGACATATCAAAAATATATAATGCAAAAGTAGTACTTAGAAGATCTTAAGCAAAGGTAAACGTCTATAACTTCGAAAAATGTTCTTCTCGCTGAGTGACTAAATAACATTTTGTGTGGAAATCCTTATTATGTCTTAGTTATGCCCTAGAACCCCTTCTTATTCTATAAATCTTCAAGTGGATAGAAAAATGATAAGTGGTCACTTCTAATACTGATTCAAGAGACTACAACTATCGTTAGTCATGGATAAGTCGGCAAAATTTTCGAAGAAGAATTTACTTTGCTGCCAGCATTAAACAAACTATTATCAAGGTTTAAAATTCAAAATATAGTACTTTACCTTCTTTCCGCACCATATACTGGCTGGAGACATCTTTTATTCTGACACATTTTAGCAGAAGATTCTGCATCAGTGACTTTCAAAGAGATAAAAGTTGCGCAAAGCATCGTGTTAAAACGATATGGGGAACTTAGAATAGTCAAGGACAAGTGCTAGTAACATCTTTTCCGAACATTAGTAAAGAGGAAAGTTAACAAAAACAACCTACGAATAGTTAGGTGGCATCATTTTGTATAAGATAAAATATTAGAAGTTCTTCATTTTGACAATGAGTATCAATAGGCTTGAAAAGCCGAGAAACTATGGGTATATTTAAGATTTTGTGGAGGGTTATAAAATGATAATATTATTATTCTATGCCTATATATTTTGGGGAAAATAATTAATTTCACGCTTTAATTTAGAACTGTTAAAAATATAGTATATTATGGAATTTGACCAGACTATTCATGAGTGAAAGCTTAAAACCTACCAATAATATAATATGAAATTTTAAAAAAAAAATAATATTTTCTATGAACTTGCTATTGCAAGTCCTTCAGAACTCAAAATATGACGAATTTATAAAGCTTCGGATAGTCCATGAAAACATACAAATTAATTTCATATAAGCCCGATAAATTTAGCATTGGAAGAATTAGTTCGCTGAAGTTGTCGTATTTCGGAACCAGAATTGAAAAATTATAGAAAGTCTATTGTTGAAACCACTATCACATCTTCAGTTCCAAATTGCTGCTCTAAACGCTACGAGACTCACTTAGATATTGTTTAAAAGATCAATAACATTCCATTTCTCAAGGATATTATAGAACTTAGTTGGGAATGAAGATTGCTGCAATCAATTTAAAGTAGACGCACCTCGACTGATGTTTTACTGATCGCAAGTTCGTAAACATCAAAATGACTGCCAACTGTTAAATCTGTTGGAAAAAGATCTGCACATACTTTTATCGAAATACCATATCTTCCTGTTCTGAAAGGATCTAGGATTCATTGGCAAAGTTAAACACCTTTATTTTCATTATTAAGATGAAACTGCACGGTAAGAACTTACAACTGTGCTTTTCTGCACAAAATATAACGCTTTACCATTAAAAAATGACATCAGAACATCATCACATATACAAGACAAAATGATCGTTAACCAGACTTCCACTAACATTTATCGTAGATCATATTTAGTCTACGAACAGATTCGATTCAGGTGCCTATATGTAGAGATTCTACAATGGTAAATCTGTGAAGAAGAATTAGTTTACCAATGCTTTTTAGATACGATATTAAGGTTAGGTCATTTTATTTTATTGATCTGGGGTTTCAACCAGTTGGAGGGACAATAATAAATTATAGTGAAAAAAGCATATCGTTCGATTTTAATTAATATATAAAATAATTGGTAACTAGAATTTACAATTTACATACGTCAAACAATACTTATTTCTCCCATATCACGAGTCGTCGAAAATAACTACAATTTTAAATGTTTTGTTAATAGACGAGAGAGGAAAACTAATGCAGTTCATAGAATTAAATAGATCAGACGATGAGCACAACGCCAGGCACGAATTAAATGCAAAATTATGTGCTTAACGGAAAACGCTAAACCAGTGCTGCAAAAATGCGTAATCGCTATTTTCGCATTTGTGATTGCGTACAGCAAGTTTTATGCCCGCCGGATTTGGCAAATCTGTACTGGGAGAATAGCGGTAGTGGCGCAGGGCTTCTTCTCCTGGAAATCATGCCTTGTTCACGGTTATCGTATACTTCGCTTTCGGACCACTTCGCATGAACCTTGCGTTCGGGAATCAAGTCGAGATTACTCCAACATAACACTCCTTACGATAAAATGTTAACTTTTTAAAAATAATTACGTCAATTAGGTCAACTTTGTCGGTCAAAAAATCTAGTAATGCATATATTTTATTTTTGCGCCAGCTACGTATGCGTAGTGTCGACTAAATTAATGATTCATTAATATTTATATCTGTAAATATTACGTCTGTAATTATGATAATAGAAGGTACGTGACTAGTCGTCATTATTAATACCCCTTTGACTACGTTTTCATTTGTTTATGAATTGCAATTAAACCTTTGAGAAAACTGCGAAGTTACTAGTTATATTTATTTAATGAATCATCACTTATTGGGAATTACGAACACCTTTTTACTCTCAGTTTCAGAATAGGAGGGGCAGAGGGTGTAGTAGTGCGTCTGGCTTAGATTCCAAGATTTCCAATAAGAAGTACATAAGCGGACTGAACTAACAACGTATTTGGTCTCAGCATGTAAACCAAGATCTGAAACTGTCTTGGACTGTAATACCCAAATACTGTTCGCTTCTCATACTCTAGGCATATATACGTGTATGCATGGCGCCTTAATTTGCATATTATCTCTCAATATCAGGGTCACATCTCATTCTACAACGCCCGCTAAGTCACGCTCTGTCCACGAAAAATTTTCTCGTTTCTCATTGGAACCAATCTCGCATGGAGCGCAAATTAATGCTTCTCTCATATTTGCTTGTTCATTTTTGTAAATGTTTCATTCCCTTCTTAACTCCCACATCCTGTTCCAATTACCCTGCGAATATTCTTTTTGACCACTGTTGCTTATACTAAATTAAAACTTGTTGCAGTATATATCCTTTTCTAACAGCTTATAATTGCTCCGATTAACTAGGAAAGTCCCTATTTTTATGAAAATAAAACCACCTAATATGTAGATAATATATTGGGTTAAGAGAATAGTTCGTTCAAGTGCATATTTAGTACTATCTGTGAAAGTGAAACTTTTAAGTAGAGTTAGCAATAAACAGCAAGTAGATCAATGATTATGAAGAAGCATCTGTGAGTGAAGAAGCGATATACGATGGTAAGATCGATAGCAGACAGCGTGAGTAATCATATCTCGCAATCATCAATGATATCAAACGTGATGAGATCGGTGTTGCGCTAAAACTGGTAAGGACAACACCCATCCAAATGGTCTCCTCAGCATCATTTTCTCCTTACCACGTGCATTTTCGTGCCTGATGTCAGTTGTTGTCTTCATATTCACATCTTGGTGTACCCCATCCATCGGAGAACTGACTCTTTTCCACATTGTTTTGTTACATTATTTATTGTTGTTCATAACCACACCGCAGTACTGTGTTAATCACCGTTCTTCTATGCGCGAAACGAGATTCTCACAATTGTTCACAGCTTCGTTTTACGACTCATCTCACTACACTTTTTTCTTCTGTCATTCGGCTCTGTACTTTCATACCGTTAACTGTTAGTTTCGATCAGATTATACTTTTATATTTCTATAAATTATCTTTCTCTAGTTAATCTTACATCAATGTATTGTTTAACACTTATTTCCTATAACCTAATGAGTTCCAAACACCAATCTTATAAAAGGTGAACTTTAAAAGTAGTTAATATTGACAAATATTTTATTTTAAATTTAATTACTAGCGCATCACTTGTGCGAACAATTGAACTTTCTAAATATCTTTTGACGTGCGTAATTTGAAACCCATCGATAACGGCAAAAACTTTGAAGTTCAAAAACAGTAGTGTAGGGGGAAGCCCTCTATTTACATCCATAATAATACTCTTCGGGATCTAACCGGTTATTCTTGCGTTTCGGTGTAATATTCAGGCATGTAAAGTAACATTTTAAGAAAAACACGGCTAGAGATTACTAGTATAAGTGCACTTAAAATTGGTGCCCGCGGTAGTTGGATTGATGTGCACCAACTACGAGTGGTTCGAAAGCGGTTCTCGTCCTTCGGAGTACTTTCTATGTAATTCGGCTCGCTGTAATGTAGATGCCGAGAAGCAGTAACAATGCTAGGTTTATAACGCTTAAGGTCTGTTTGACATTAAAGTGCCTTGATCGGGTCTTCCGCCAACCTGTTAAGTCTGTATTATAGCTGAAGAGAGTAATCATCTATCTTTTCATTACTATAAATTAAGTTCAAAGATTGGAAACAGTTCGCTCTCAGACATGAGGGATTCTTCTTAAGCTTTTATGAATTTCTGCGACAGTAATACCTTTAATACTACTTTTATTACTGCATTTTATGGAGGTTGTGCATAACACTAGAGTTAAAACAGATCAAAGTCAGTAAATTTCAAAAATCATACTTAAAAGAAAACAGGTAGTGTTTGGTTGTGCACTTAAAGTGCAGTACTTTTATTTATTCTTAACTAACTAAATATAGACGTTTTGAATTAAGAACAGTAAAAATAAATACTACGTCTCTGAGAACATACTTTAAAAAATAAAAAAAATATATTAAAGTAAGATCATATTGGAATACGGTAGGCTTGAAATACTTAAGTAGAGATTCAAATATTGCTCAATTAGTCCATTCTATTTGCCTAGTTCAAATATACGACACACGCCTACAGGTCAACCGGATGGTTGAAGTCCACCCGGTTTCACCTTGGTTGTTTATCACTGGACAGAGAACATCATTCAATATCAAAGAACCCCATCTAATGCAAAGCTTGGTGAATAACGGTTCTACAGATATTGACAAAGTCTAAATGGTTCTTATTTTTCTTATTTTTCTGCTGTACTATTTATTCACATTGTAACGCATATTAAATCGAATCTAGCATTCACCTCAAATTGTCCACGGCGCTTAGTTTGTGATTCCCCCTAAAGTCCACTGTTCTCAAAGTCCTATGTTAACCTTGGTCTTAGATTTTGCTATAAAGGTTGTATGTCTAATCAACTTTACTTATGCGCACAATGAAGTGTTCAAAACCATTTTTGTCAACTCCATATATTTCTTTGTTTGTTCGTCTAGTGCTGTTTTCTTTATTTAGAAAAAAAACTACAGTAGACTGGACATTTTATGACATTTGCTTTCGTTAGTGGAAAGTGCTAATTCCAGTCTAAGGCTTTAAGAGTAATAATGTGTTTTAAATCGCAGAATCATTTACCAATGAATATTGTTACTTTTGAAAAAGTCTGCCTTATTTTTGTAGTAAGAAAAAATTAACTACAAGGCCTATATTGTTAAGTTTTTCTTTACTAGTAGGTACAGTTAGTTTTGGTTTACAGTATTTGTAGAGTATGAATGTCCGAAAATAGGCGCCACAGTTATTTAAGGCAATTCAAAAGTTCGAATTAGATTTAGAAACCAATAAATAATTTAAGCCACTAAAATTATCATCAAGCTGTCATGATCTTATCGAGTTAGGATACTTTTTGCAGGTCACATTGTTTGAAAATAAGGAAAGGTTTGTCAAAAGACGCCAGTGTAACAAACAGTGTGATCACAACTGCGTAACTGGATTCCGTTGAATTAAATCATAGTATTCGTCTCGTCTATTAATGAATGCAGTTCAATCAGATTTTTCATTCTCCTAGAATTAAACGAGGTTGATCTTCTTAACATACGAAGGATGTATACTACTTTCGCGACCGTCAACTGAATTTTGCTTAGTTTATGACTAAGGTACATCCACTAAGTGCATTCTATCAAGTTTACTGTTTGCGCAAATTGCAGTTAGGATGCTATTTTTGTTCAGTAAATATGTTCTGTTATTTTCTGTCACCGTGCATCTAGTGGGAGAAATATAGATACATGTTTAGAAACATCATCGACTGAAAAAACACTAATATTGAACCTTGATGAGCATAGCACATATACTACAATTCTTATTTAACACATGTCGCTCAAATTTCTCTTATGTTTCTTATTCCATTCCAAAGTAGTTAGCATGATTTATGTCCAATTTTTTTTAAGATGGTGACTCGATCCATCAAAAAGGCTGGTGAAATTATTTCAAACTCGGTCCGTCGAACGTTCTCTACGAAAAAATGGGAGCACAAAGAGCAATTGCACACTCTTACAGAGGTGGTAAGTAACAAGCATTTTTCACAGACTAGCTGCACACTTATGGTGGAGATCAATTTATCAGTTCGCTTAATAACTGTATTGGCCCTTTTATCCCTAACGCGTCTGAGGATACAAGAGCAGGCCTTGATCTGATGTTCGCAAGACAGCAAATCCGTAAAATATCAAATAGTAAACAATTAGATAAATTAGCCAAGAAAACAACGCCTCACTTCAAACTTTTAGCAAAACTATGAGTCACTCGCAGTACTAACGACATAATGCTGTTCTAGAATAGAAAGACTTGTCTAGATTATTAGAGCAAACCTAGTATATTAAAATAATAAACAATAATCTCATAACAATTTACGTTTAGTTTTTGTGAAGGAATCCATTTCACCATAAAAACTTGAGCTCACTTGTCAGTGATCGGTCAATGCCTAATCGACTAGAACTATCTAGGCCTTAGAGAAATAGCACAAACTTGATCTGTAACCCTAAGTATACTCTACTAATTAAAAAGGCATAAAGTTGAATATCATGCACTGAAAAATTAAACTGATATTTCTGTGAGGGTAAGGCAAGATTCAAATCTTAAGTCCATTTAAGAGTGTCAATACAGAAAACTGTACATTGATAAAATGAAGAACTTGAAGATTAAAACCCATACAGCATTTACCTTATAGGACCGTTTTTTCTTACGGAAAGTTCGGTGGCAGATGTCTCTTCTAGCACACATAGGTTTCGCAATTGCATTTGGAATCCGATCAAATTTTGGAGTTGCTAAAAATCGAATGGTCAATAACTTCACCGATGCTTACGGATACATACATGTGAGTCTTAACTAATGAGCATCGAATTCTCTGAATAACGTCTAAACAACAAGAATAACATCGTTCAACTCAGTAGTTGTTGTTCCAAGATTATGCATCCTTTACCGCAATTCGCTGAATATGATCGCAAGCAATAAAAGGTGACTTCTGATCAGTGCAAAGCAAATTGGTTAACAAATCAAAGGCCAAGAACATTATAAGTAGAGTGCATAGAACGTAGTACTGGATGTACCGGTCACTGGCAGGCAAATTGCCTTTCAGTGGCTGGATAGGAACTGTAGATCACATAAGTCGATTTGTCTAGACAATCACACTACATACTTTAAGTACAAGGCTTAAACGAATGGTGAATCGTTATTGATGAAATTACATCTAAATAACTAATTTATAAAATATAAAGGTATCTACTAGACAAGGTTATAGTAAAAATGAAAATGATTTGAGAACATAATTAAATAACTTATTTATGCACTCTCTTAGGAGCAAGAATTCTTTTGGACACCGACGGAATTAGGAATGATGGAGAGTTCTTTCTTTTACGGATATGCTGCCTCACAGATTCCTGCTGGGGTCCTTGCAGCAAAGTTTGCTCCAAATAGGTACTCATTGTTAATCAGAATTTCGTTCATTTGAAGTCTTTTCAGTATATCTTAGTAAGTGAACTCCCATTAAAGTTCAAAAAATATATTTCTACTACACCCACATGCTTTCCTTAGGCTGTTCTGTATCGGAGTTGTTCTTGCTAGTGTACTGAACGTTGTAGTAGCGTTCGCTCTTCAGTTTCATCCATTCACTGATTTCATGGTTATGGCACTACAAGTCATTCAGGGATTGGCACTGGTTTGTTGATCATTTAACTTTTGCGTTTTCCTCATTTTCTTTCTTAATAGAGTGGGATTGAAAACGAGTTATTTCAATCACTCAGTTTTATTGTTCTTTTTCTATCCGGTTTAAGTACAATTTTATTTCACCACCTACTTTACTAAGCTATTTTTACGTTGATCATTGCATCTTCTATTCTTTAAGGGTGTCACCTACCCCGCCATGCATGGAGTGTGGCGTCACTGGGCTCCACCTTTGGAGCGGTCAAAGTTGGCGACGACAACATTTACTGGTAGCTACGTGGGTGTAATGGTGGGATTGCCGTTGTCTGCATCTCTAGTCTCATATTTCCACTGGTCGGCACCATTTTATGTCTTTGGTGAGTACACACGAAACATCATTGTCATATACACTTGAAATTGAGAAGTCCTCTACTACCAGTTATTTGTTAGTAAATTTAAATAGTTAATTGTGTCATGAGTGGTTTGAGAAAAAATAGAGTTTGCTGATATCACTAGCTTAGGCAGTTAAAAAGGCTATTTCAAGTTTGCACAAATCTGTGCTTAGTCAACGAAAGAAAGATGTGATTTGCTGTGATTAATGACACTTAGTTCAATGACAATCAGGATAATGAAACCACTTTATCATGTCAGCAAAGATATTTTAACAGCACTCTGCGCGCCTTTAATATAGGGTAATTTATCACGAGCATAAAGATTAATCGTAACTTTTAATACCCATAAACATACTCCCACACAATTGGGAAGAATTTAGAGAAGCCTCTTCAGAAGTCGAGAGGTATCCATGTCCCACAAATTCTTATGTTCAGGAATGAATGACAAAGATTGGTCATAGTTGGTATATTGAAGTCGATCATCTCCTAAAAGTGTGTCTTTCATAAAGATGATTCCAGGTTCTATCGGAGTTTTGTGGTCCATTGCATGGTGGTTTGTTTCATCGAAGTCCCCACTCGAGCATTCTTACATTACGAATGAGGAAAGGACTTATATTAGTGAGAAGGTCGGAAAGGTGGCTACCAGTGACATGACGGTAATTCTATTCCCTGTAATCTTTTCCATATGACACCCCATACTTCATTTTTTAAAATTTAGCATAACTTAATACCAAAACTCATATCCTTAATTCACTGATTTATATAGATTGTAAAAACAATACATATCTATAAAATCGTATTATTCTAGTTAACAACTGTACCTTGGAAGACCATTCTTCTTTCTCCTCCTGTCTGGGCAATAGTAATCTGTAATTTTTGTCGTTCTTGGACATTCTTCCTTCTTCTTGGAAATCAGCTGACTTACATGAAAGATGTTCTTCATATTGACATCAGACATGTGAGTTGAGCTGGATATCATATATCTCAAATGTTTCCGTCATAATCGATGTTGCCATTATTTAAACTGAAATACAGTGCTGTTTCTAATTTTTGGAAAAGAGCATTTTAAGGACTTCTTCATCTTTTTTGCGGTTTATTGCAGTTCAAACTTAATGTTTCAATATAGAAATATCTGTTCTAATATCCAATATTCACTTGTAAATCACATTTTATTAGAATATACCATTAATAATGTAGCTTTTAGAGTGGATTAATTTCTGCCCTTCCACAACTTTTAATGACATTTGTTGTATTGATCTCTGGACAACTAGCGGACTGGCTGCGATCAACAGGAAAAATGAACACAGGACCCGTGAGAAAAATGTTTAATACAATGGGTACGGTGATTTTTTTCAAACGTTTTGATAAGTATAGAGAAAAACAAATAATGAAGTAGGATTTTTTTAAGGATTTGGTGGTGAAGCCCTGTTCTTGGCTTTTCTTGCCTTTATCCATGATCCAACTTTGGCCGTCGTCTGTTTAGTTGTAGCTGCTACTCTTAGTGGAATGAGTATTGCAGGTCAATAGTAATCGTAATTCTAAAGTACATAAATAGCACTCATATTTATCCAGGTTTCAATGTCAACCACTTTGACATCGCACCTCGCTATGCTTCTATCCTCATGGGATTTTCGAATGGGTTCGGAGCTCTCGCTGGAATGGGAGGAATTATAACTCAGAATCTCACAGCTGATGTTAGCCTTACAGCAACTAATTTGTATTCTAAAATATATAGGAATTTACCTAGCGGAAAATACTAGTAATAAGTTCTACCATATTCATTTTTAGAATCCGGGAGGATGGAAGTACTGTTTTCTGCTAGCTATGGGAGTCGATATTTTTGGAATTATATTCTACATTCTATTCGCAAAAGGAGAAGTCCAGGTCGGTTTACCATTTATTTAATAGTTAGAATATTAATTGAATTTAAGCTATTATAGGAATGGGCACGAGAACCTGAGCCAGAAGAGACTTTGGGAGACTTTGTGAGAAGAATTTGTGAGTTAAATTTATAAATTTGGGGAACTATAAAATATTACTTCTATTAGTGAAATATAAAGAAATATGTGACATTGAATCACAGCAGTGTTTGATCAATAAACTTAAGACACTTGCTGAGTAAATCTTAAATCACCTTATTTTAATATTTCGGAATTATTTTTCAAACATGTCTTGTAAATATAGTAATAATACGATGATTTTTTTTGTTTAAAGTTATTTGAATATTTTCTTTGCTGAAATATTTTCTTTTACTATTCATAAACAGTCTATTGAGAGTTACATAGAGCATTTTTAGCTAATTTAAATCTTCAGCTCTTATAATTCTTATTTATAAATTCTCGACAAGCACTTTTGGAGGCTCTGTATTATCTATGTAACTGTTTTAAATGTAAAAATACTCTAGATATGTCCATTATGTGACTTTCATTTTCTCCTGAATGCTTAAATATTTCATTTATGAACAAGAACCACTAGGCTTATTTATCGTGAACTCTTTTCGATACAAGCGAAGATGTAAAGAACTATGCTATACTTTCCTGGTAGTGACCTGTATCCTTAAGATTTGGGTATATTTTGAAAATCGTGAGCGTTTTGGTGTCACTATTTTGCTAATTGTCTCAGCTTGTTTTTCAGCAAAGTCGCGCAGTGAGAAACACAACAAAGAAGACGCGTGAAAGGCCGTATTCGACGGGAGCTTTCCGCACCTTCTGTTTTAAGTGTAATCATCTACTCTGTACGGCTTAGAAGCAGCACCAAGTACATTCTGTGGATTTGTAGTTTGTGAAGAGTTGTCTTTCAAACCTCGGTTCCATGTTCGCAGTTAGGCGTCAACGGGATATGAATTGAGTCTCTACAAAAGAAATGTTTAATTGTTTAATATTGCGCTGTATTGTGGGACGTCGGATATTGGACGGTGCTTAGAAGTGAAGCGAGAAAGTATCATGCTAGCTTCTCTTAACCATCGAAGGGAAAGTTTACTTCCACATTTTTAGTTTCGACAATGTCATCGATATTCGACTCAACGAGACGAAGATGAATTCGATTTTTGAACGTATGTGGAAAACTTAATATATTAGAAAGATTAATCAACTATTAAAATTTGACTGCTGAAGAAATTTTATCTGAGCGTCAATTGATTTGTATTCCAAATATTAGATGCCGACGACTGGATCCCCAATACGAATGCTTCTGTTTTGTTTAATTGTTGCTCCTTTAAATCGAAGTTAAAATCCCAAATAATAATATCAAAGACTAATTAGTGCAAACACTTAAATGAGTAGTTTTTTTTTTGGATAATTATTGAACTGAGGATAGGAAAATTTTTAGCAGATCTCTGAAAAATGAAACTGGAGAATAGATAATAAAGTCCTTTAATTTTTCTCTTCTAATTCGAAGATCTGCTACTCTTTTAGCGTGGTAATTCAATCAAAATTAAAAGATTCATGAATACCGTATCATTTTCCTTAAATTAATTCTGGGAATTAACTTTTTGCGTAAGAGTATTCTTGAAATAATTAGACTGAGCACACTTCTTGAACTCTTATTTTAGAAAGCATCTCTTGCCTAAATAAATAAATAATTCCTATCTGTGATTCTTAAGAATAATAAATAAAATATCTACGGCAAATTTAATTAATAAATATAATATACACATTTCACTTCATATATATTATTTGAATATTGTTCAATAAACTATTAGTCTTATCATAACATATATTTGTTAAAGTACAAAATAACTATTTAGCATCTCAACTGATCATAGGAAATAATATGATGGCTTATGGTTGTGAAGAAATTCCCTTAAACACTTAATAGTTCCAAAAAGCTTGATCACATAGCTTTATCTCTAAACAATATTAACGTCTTTTTAAGCATCTTATTTATTTGAAATTAAAAGGAACTAGTTTAAAGAATATAGACTAGAAGAAATTTTGGTTTACAGCAACCATGGTGCGTAACATGTCCTCTAGGAGAAAGACTAATATTTTATACCGAACGTCTCGAAGAGAAAGCCAAGTGGACTATGCTAGGTAATTTATACGTTTCAAGATTTTAAAGATGATCCAGATTTTTTATAATTTCTGTTCATTACATTCAGCAAAACAGTTTAAGAAGACATTTCTATGCCAAGTATGTTATAGAATGGATGAAGAGAGAAACAACTCGGCAGAGTTGAAGTCACAACAAACAAATTCGAGTCACGTTGAAACCTCCTTCACAGAATTACCAGTACCTCAAGATCTTCTCTGTACGAATCCTTCTCGTTCTCTTAAAACAGATAGACCAGAGATTTTCTGAGATGCTTTTTAGGGGTAAAGTCATTCTCTTTTAAAATTCATTTATATATCTACTGCAATAAATGTACATAAACGTAAAAAGGATCCCCACTTTACAAGAAAATGTGTTATAATCCTTAAAAGATGTAATTGACCCCACAGAGATATAGAGGCAGTTTTGTATGACCATTTCTATTTTTTGAATAACTGATTCACATTGAATTCAGGTGAAGAGGTCTTTCAGTTGTATAAATTCCTAACTACCCAGTCGTTATTTATTCTTGAGTGTTAAAAGACGTAGTGTCAGTTGATGATATCTTAAATTAGACGCTGCTGATAGAGGATTAAAATAGGCTGTGACTTAGTCTCCTGTTGTATTTGTTATCAGCACTCCTATTTGGATGTTGGAATTTCTCACGCCATGTATATTTTCTGATGCTCTTTAGAACGTTGGGCTATTGCCCTGAAAATTAGCAGAACTTCTAGAGGCTAATTATGGCATTCACTTGCCTTCTCATTCCCTTTAAGACACATAAGTCTGTTGTACTGAACTATCTTCTTGTAATAAGTTGACATGCTTCTAATTAGAATACATTATATTGTGAGAGATTGTAATGTGCTAAATATTTATTATTGTTATACCACTATTTTTGTTGTAACCAGTCTCTTCAAGTCATTGTAAGGAAGTAGAAATAATTGTGTAAATATCACATTCACAAGGAAAGATTTCTAAGAGCTATAGAAAACAAAACAAGCAACAATACAGTTCCCAATAGGTCTCCCAGGTATAACTTGTGATATGTGAATTGTAATACTGGGAGAGAATTACTTTCGAGACAGGCTGCTATTCTTTACAAATGTTGCCATTTTTACGGTTGATGGAAGGACGCAGTGGAAAGAAATAGATCATTCCTACATGCTTTTTGTAAAAATAAGACAGACACCTCAGAACTCTGTCCCACTCCAGTTCCTTCACGGTCTAGAATTGGCCAGGACTTTGCCTGTTGAGTCACTAAACTATCAACTACGGCAGCAATTCACCACAAAAAATAACATACGGATTTGTTAAAGTATTTAGAATATTTACCGAGATTAGGTTTGCAGTAACTGAATTCTGTGCTGAATTAACTGGATGATCGAATTCAATAGCGATATTCGCTTTGTCTATTTCAAAATAGGAACTGTATCTTAGGATGTGAAAATAACAAAGAAACTAGTAAAAATGAAGCAAAGAGATTCGATGATGATTGATTGCGAGAAAAACATTTAAGTAAAACTTAGCAGTTTTACAACTTCAATCTGTGCGCTTATCTCCCAGTTTGATATATGAGCGATTCTAATACAAGTTTTCAAGACATTGGGTAGTTGAACCGGAGAGTTAGTTTGTGATGTAGTTAGAGATGACCGATTATTTTGTACATTCTTTGGATATTTTGTGGACTGTGTTCTCTTGGAATCTCAAGATGTTCACATCTTCATATGCAATTTAACAGCTAAATACTTCTAGAGAAGTTGTTAATTAAAAATCGGCATTTAAAAATTTGGAGATAATCACTATAATTACTCATAAGTACGCAATAAATTCCGTTATTGAAAAGATTTTTGAGTAACATTGGCATCCATACAAACAAAAAATCGTTATAGGCTTCAAGAAGTGCTGAGGTTATCGCTGTACGACCACTAAGCGTCTACATTTAATCAAACAAACTTCAACACTGTCGATGTGTAAATTCCCAATGTCTCCCAAGTATTGGTGAAATAGTGGGAGGAAAGCAAATGCTAAATGCTAAGATATTTTGTACCTCTACCGATCAGATGACGTGACAAAACGTTATTCTTATGTTACTCATCGCCTCCCATTTTTGCGCCAACTCTTCTTTCTTCGCCACTCTGCGTCTCTGTTAGAAATTCTTTCATCGGGTATATAAGGGATATTAAACAACTAATGTTCATAATGTTCATGTTTAGAAATTGGCTTTAATTTCCATTTCTATTAGTTCTTCCTTTCTTTTCAACATATTCATAATTAGACGGACACTTCGAAATTGAAAACTGAGGAATTTATTATTCAGTTATGGTTCTACTTTGGCTCTCCATCGTTAGCCTTATCTCCTTGGCCACAGCTGCCCCCACTAAGTCTGTGGATGAAGTACCTCAAGAGTACAAAGGTACAAAATAATACTGGCGACAGAGTTCAACAATTTAGAAAACAAAAGAGTATTTGCATATTCTTTTTCAAACGCTTTAACTGTAGCCGACACAATTTCAAACACATTCGAATTAATTTTAAAATATAATTCCAGAGCTAATCCCAACCGAAGTCAAAGACCTTTTGGTTGGTTTATCAGATAGTGACAAGGCATTGCTGAAAGACATCGCAGAAAACTACAAGGATGAAGATACGGTATGAACTGAAATGGAAAGTTAGGGAACTTGGAATAGTTTGTTTCACTAATATTTGTATTTTATAGGCTATTGCTACACTCATGAAGAAATCACCTGAACTTGGGTCCAAGGTCGACAAACTGCACAAACGTGTCAAGGCTAAGGTCGATAGTCTTGGGACTGAGGCTAAGACTTTTGCTACAGAGGTACAAAATATTTTTTTTTAAACTATGCCATAAGGAAGTTATAAATTCTTGTATATCTGAATATAAACAAGAATATATAGAACAAAAGCTAATATTCATGTTTAGATAATCGAAGGAACCCACAAAGTTCTTATCGCTCAACTTGCTGGAAAGGAACCTGCTGTCGATGAACTGAAAGAGAAAATCACAACATCTATTAAGCACTATAAGGTAAATGTGAAAATAAGTAGTTGAAGAGAAAAGAAAAGAAAATAGCAGAGTACAAAGTTAAGATAATTAAGATCCAGATAAAAGTATTTTCGACAATTGCAGGCTTTGTCCGATGATGCTAAGGCTGATCTTCAGAAGCAATTCCCAAAACTTAATGAAATCTTAAAGAGTATGTTGAGAAATAGAACCTTAAAGAAGAAGAGAGAAGGAAATTTCAAGATATTCTAAATATAACTGATCACTTGCGTTTCAGGCAAGACGAACTAATCAATCTCGGGAGAAGTGATTTTACAGTAGTCCGTATATAACCTGTATTTTCTAACTTAATAAACTATTAAATTCACTAAATATTTTTCAAAGAACTAAATCAGCACACACACTTTCAAATATTACAAGAGAATAACTACTGCGCTGATACTACTAAGTTGAAAGCCTAGAAAATCTGGGTGTTCCATCTGCACGAATAGAAAAAAATTAGAGTAAAGCTCCAGTCGCCGTCAACTTTCCTATGAATTACTCTTTCAATTTGTTTAGCTCACGGTGTCTTTGCTGAATACCTATCCAGTTAGGCATAATAATTGAATAAACATATAGCTCTAAAAAGCGGTCAAGGTAAACATTTATCTTTGCTCTATGCTTAATTCCACTACCAAAATAAAACAGGAAGAAAAGAAAACCTATCATTTCAAGTATCGAAACATGGCATTAGGATATTTATTATCACACAATGGCAAAAGAGCACAGCATAGCAGGCGTAACGGACTAGAATTTAATCAAACACATCACGGAAGACCACCGAATATAAAATTAAAGATAAGTAATAATTCCATGCAAATCGGGTTTCTGACAAGACAGCAAATAAATATCTCGACAAAAATATTTACCAGTTTGTTAGTTAAGATACAAAGTTTGGATATTATGATAATAATGTCACTGTTTCAAGAGAAACAAAACACAAATAAGCTAGGCATGAGGAACTATAGTTACGAAAAAATGACTAGATGTGACTTTCGTTCTTAATTTATATAAAGCTTATATATAAAAATACCACATTTTTCATTTGACTGAGGAATTCCTAAGAAATGATTGTTTCTGATTGGTAATTTTCTAGATATACGTTTTATGACTATTTTTGCAATATGGTAAATTAAACTGAAGAAATACCCCAAGACGTTACAACTAAATTATCCAATTAATAGCTCTCGTTCACACGGATTCCATCGCTTAATATTATAATTAGACCTTGAATTAAATTGTTAGGTGAATTTATAGGTTCAAAATAAGCCAAACTTTGGACAGTGAGGAACGCCATGAACTATCGTAATATTAGCGGCTCACATTCTACTCCATCGAGAATTAAAATTATTAAACAACACTACCATCGCATAATAGGAAAGTAGCTGAGGTTAAAACAGAGTAACACATTGTGACAAAGAAAGCCGGAAAAGTTAGGAAGAGAAGGTAAGGCAAGGAAAAAGAGATTGTAGTGAATTATAAAGTTTCGAAAAATTGCAGATATGACAATTGTAAGAGTCGTACTACTTCAGTCACAATCCATATCTTCATCTTCTCTCGTTTCACGGTAACTAAAAAATGGATTTGCTGAAGTGGTGCATGAGCTATTTGCAGAACATCCCTCAGTCATTAAATATTGGCCTAAAACAGTAATCTATTACATGACCGTTAACATTCATTTCTTATACACGATCATATAATCTACTTAAATAATGCGAGCGAAAGGAATTAATATTAACATTACCATAAACTTTCTTCAAGCCTAAAATCAATGGTTTTAAAACATTTCTGGAATTTTCATCGCCCGTACTGATTTTTTAGGCTTGTATGAAGAAGAGGTGTAGTTATTGGTGAGTGAGGACATATAATTTTGTATTTATTTAAGCATATACTTGGATGTACTTATTCGAGTTATCTACTATCTATATCTATATATATTGTGTATGCAAGAGTTTGCAAGAGACGTGACTCCATTCGCTCTATTCCTGGTGAAGTTGTTGTTTTCCACAGCACTTGCAGATATTGGTTTCGACGTTTGAAAACTGGTTATTCTGACGTTGGTGATCGACAACGCTGTGGAACGCCACGAGTGTTTAAGGTTGGCTCTTTGAAATCATTGCTGGATGAAAATCCGCTACAAACACAAAAGGAACTTGAGGAACAGCTAGAAGTTGATAAAGCAATAATTTTGAGGCTATTGCATGAGATGAGAAGGATTTTGAAGCTCGGAAATTGGGCACCCCATGAACTCTCCGAAAATAGCATCTCGTTGCTTGCTAGACAGTGTAGAAAGGAGTGCTTGTGGAAAAGTGTTACCGGCGACGATAAATGGATCAGGTACAACAATCCTAAACACTTATTCTTGGGTAGATCCCGGTCAGCGATCAACGTCAACGACAAGATCAATCATCCACGCTAGAAAGTTTTTTCGTGCATCTGGGGAAACATGAAGGATTCGCTGTTTTACGAACTCCTCCAACCGGGTGAAACGGTTATTGCCGAATATTACCATCGTTAACTGGTTAATTTGGCCAACATAATAGAACAGAAAACACCACTTAATAGACAAGGAAGTAGGAAGGTTATTTTGCTGCATAACAACGCTAGGCCGCATGTTACTTTGAGTACTCATCAGACCATTATGAACTTCGACTGGAAAGATCTTCCACATGTGGCTTATTCCCCCAACTTGGCATCTTTGGATGACCATTTATTCCGGTCGATGCAGAACTGTTTAGCCGGAGAGCGTTTTCGAGATGTGGCTGAGGTACAAAAATGGGTCGATGAATTCATTGCCTCAAAGCCCAGGTTGTTCTTTCGCGAAGGAATCCGAAATTTACCCGACAGATGGCAGAAGGTCATAGAAAGCGACAGCAAATATTTCGATGATTGAATTGTGTTTTATATAGGCTTAGAATAAATTGGAAGTTTGGAAAAAAACAACTAAGGCTCTTGGATACACCTTATATATACTTGGGTCAAAAATTCATTTAAACCACGAATTTTTTGAGCTGGAAAGTTACGAAATTCTTTAAAAAAAACCTTGTGAAGCAAAGAATTTGATCTGCACTGTTAATACGTATTAGATATATTTAATATTACTATAAAGCTAACCTATTACAGACTCGTCCTCTTCTGCCACAAAGTCTCGAGTGTAGTCCTCGCTCTTAGCAATAGATGAGTGGGAATCTGATGATCCGAGTGAACTTCTAAAGTTAACCAGTTGCCGTCAATGTTCCGCACGCTTTTAGGGTACATGTTTCTATTCAAAGTAATTAACTTTTAAATTTTAATTCAAATTTTTGAATTTTTCCACGCACTTGTATAATTCTTCTTCTCCAAATCTCATTGGTGTTTGTCGAGCAGATTGTGGAAGAGAAACCGATTGACCGTGACTTAAATCACGATTAATGTGGCTTTATGCACTATTTAGTACTTATCAAGATGGAAATTGAAATTAGAAATGAACTTGCGGTCTTGCATTCACAAAAGGAATATTGATATGATTTTGTTGAATGAGCATACCTTTTATTGTAATTGGTAAGCGAATTACTTCTTTTCCTCTTTGATTGCAGACTTGAGATCACTTTACTTTGTCGACGTGATACGCCGGCCGAATGACGATGAAATATTGGCTGTGGACGATTCATCTGAAAAATTCATAAGTTATTAAATAATAATGTATGATCATCCAAAGAAAAAAAATGAAACTCACAATCGTATCAAGACTCGTACTTGTGCATAGCTGTGGCGGTTGTCTTTGTGGAATTTCGTTTGGAACAGTTTCACTTGAACAAGAACAGTTATTCATCGTAGCAGCTGAAGGGACATGAGCCGGAATTGAAGAAGTGGGATCGACCTATATTTAAAGTAAATCATATATGCTTCTATATATATTAAAACTGGCAGTATTTCTCGCTCCATAAAACAGAAATTTCTGAGTAATACAATTTCATAATTCCACCACCCCTACACTAGGGCACTGCTGTGCTTCGCCACAAATTTAGCCTTCAGTGGTCCTTCTAAGTTCACTAAGAATCGTTTTGGAGTAGAATTCACAGTATTAAGAATTGTATAATGAAGAAAACAAGCTAATGCTCTTAGCGCATTTGTAAATTTCAGCGTCTTCACGGTAAGATAGCTCCTCAATTACTCACATTCAACAAAATTCCTCAGGCTTAAAATATAAAGCAGATATTTTTATTAAAATTGATGAACAAATCCTAAATCTTGTATAAAGACGTAGTAAATATTTCATTACCTCTAATAAAAGGAATAAATAGGTTTACCCCTATTGTAGCTGATAACTCTCATCTGGCAGTTCATGTAATTCTATATAAATTATTTGTATTACACGCAAAATGGTTTTAGTGTTAAATTACAATGACTGTGGTAACTATATGCATAGCTTGTTTTTGTTATAAAGCCAATTACTTATTTTATAATTTGAGGTTACTAATTCGAAGCAAGTAGGAAGTTCTTCACATATAATGCAAGAATTTCCCAAAATTAATGTTAAAGATATACTAAACTTGGGCTTGGTAACACGTAATTTTTATTCTGTAAGATCAATTCGAACCAACTTCAAATTATTTAGAAAATTTCGAAACCAGATTCTTGCTCCAATTTTTTAAATGACATTAAAATCTGAATAGTTGGACATGTGCTGAATTTTCCGGAGAAATTCCTAGGATTTAAAAAATATGATGTAAAACAACTCATAAGGTTTGTTATAAAATACCATCATATTTTCCTACACTATTGTAATATTAGATGCATAACTTAAAGTAGAAAACCTTACTCGACAAAGGTCCAAAGCTGCAATAGTATCCCTTTTGCTGAGCTCGGCAAGCGAGTTCTCATCTGGTTTGAGTATTACATCTTCTACTGCTCTTTTGAGATCTCCAATTCGCATATCTTTTTGATCCACTATTAATGCGTTAAGCCTGGCACGGAGCCAATTATCGATCGGTAAAAATTGGTGGCAGACAGGCGCCAGTGTGCTGCCAGGTCTATGGGCGAAACGAACGAGTGAAGTAATCTGGAATAAAAACCCAAAAAATGAATCTTTAGAAAACCATATTAAGTAAACAAGGCTCATCAGAAACGTACAAAATGAAATTTCAATAATTCGTATCGGATGGATTTGAATAAATGAATACTACTCGAATGTCGGCGTGAAAGTTCAGAAGTACTAGAGTACCTAGTACACTGGTCAAATAGTGTTATGAAACTTATGGTAAATAATATTTTTATAACCACGAACTATGCTTCATTATATACGTAAGTTAATATAGGCTTTTACAAAAGACGATGTTTTTTCGCAACAAAGCTTTCCAAGTACCCTAAGTACGTGTTCTCGAAAATCAGCTCATGAAAACTGGTGATAGAAAATAAAACTTACTAGAATATCACATACATTAAATGGAAAATAAAATCTAGGGTTTTAGTAACAAGTAAAAGTACTAGCATTGAATAAGCGTATATCACACTCTAGTTCATTATTTCCACTCACAAAAGTTTCGTCGCTTACAAATGATTTGTACTAAAGTTCAAAATTGACTTGTAGTTCATCATAAGAGACTATAAAAAATTATCAAAGTCCATATTGGATATTAATCTAAATATAATCATCTACATTCTACGAGCTTTCAATTCTAAGTTAATATAGTTAAAATAATTTCCAAGGCTAGTGTAACTTCTAAACGTCGAGAAGAATTGTTCATTAGATGGTCTCTAAATTGCCTAGCATACTGATTTCAGAAAAAAACTCTTGACCAGGTTCCCACTTCACTATGTTACCCCAGTGCTCCGCACTGTAAAAGTTTGAATTCTCAACACAGACATGCACCACTGCAAAGCTTTTTGAAAGGAATAAGTCAGAGCCAAATGCTAAACAGGATCTTTAGACGTCCAATTCAGAATATTCATTACAAATTAGATTTTCGACCTATTTTTAGAGCAAAAACGTACTTTCTGTACAATACATTAAGTTTCAAATAAGAGTCATAAAGTAATAGCTAAACGATAATTGTGAGAAATCAGTTGAAGTAGCAACTAAACGTTTTAATCTTATGATCGTATATTACTCACTTTCATCAATCTTATTCAGAGGAATCAATATAAAGCAGCCCTTTAAAATAGAATAATATAGCACATGGCATCAGGAGTAGGATTTTAGTCTATGATATTTTGATACTGCACAAAAAAGTGTTCTTATTATCTTTGAAATTATGTCTTGAAAAATTTTCAGTCAATGAGAAAATTGTGGAATTTTAATGATTAAGAAACAAATTACTAGAAATATGAAACGTTAAGATCCAAAAGCAGTGGCTCAAGGTATATCTGTAAATGCGAAGATAAAAGGTATTATTTTTAAAAATGAATAAGATCAAGGCCGCAGTTTTCTTCAAAGTTACGAAATAGAAACTGGTATCATTTCCTTCGCTTAAAGAATATTCTACTTCTTCGTCATAAAACATGGTTTCTCAGAATGGACTTTATCAGTTGCTTAGTTGTTGAATGATCTCCACTATTAGTTAATTTAAATTACCCCAAGTTTTCGACTTTAGAAAAATCCTGTGAGCTCAAAGTTTGTTATCCCACCTAGTGATGCTTAAATTTGTTGGGAAAATTACTATACTACGCTTATTGATTTCCGACCACACAATTCGCGTTACTATGCAATAGAGGACGCTCTCTCTAAATGAGCTCTGGAAAGTTCTCCAGCAGGTTTTAATTATTACCACGTACCTGATACCTAAAAAAATAACTAATAGTCAACAACGCATAGGGATTTAGGATGCAAAAGAAAAGATTTGTATAGATTGAAGTTTTTTCGATGTTCTTTCGAACAGAAATTCTTAGAGTAATGGCCCCCAGCAGTACGACAGAGCATCTATGTTTGACCCTTAAGAATTGAAGCTCTAATCTAAACACAACATTGTCCTACTTGCATAACAAAAAGGGTCTGCTATTAATTATCCAAGTGTCAGCTTCACACGGTATCCAGTGTATCTCATTCAGACAATTAAAAAAACACGATCACAAAACTAAGCGGAAGGTGTATTGCTAAGAAAAGTTAGTTTTATGAGGATTACAGTACTTAAAAGTATTATTTTCAAACATAAAATGCATTTATTTTCATTGTTGAATGGAGATCCGATGGATTTACTGTAAGTTCTTGCAAAAACTTACAACAACCTATGGATAATATATTATGGTAACTTTTGAGTTTAACTTGAAATATAGTGAGGAGAGAGGGATTGATCTCAGGAAACTATCATTATTATTATCATTATTATATATATATATACAGGAGTAATTAGTCAAAAGAAATGTTGAAAACCACATCAACTAGGACAAGTGCAATGGGTCCTATAGAAACTCATTTTAACAATACAGACTAATGTAGTGTTTTAGGGAAAAACGCATGTAACCCTGACCCAATCGCAACCTACTATAAAAATAAAATAAAAAAATATAGGACAACTTCTCAAGTTAGAAGATTTATTTTCACTTTTTAAAAGCTATGGTGGATTCAAAATTGTACTTAAAGTAGCAAATCTGGTCCATAAACTTTCAAGATAAAATTTAGCTAGAATAAGTATTGTCTACCTTCATTTGGTTATTTCGCCTGTTATAATTACTCTTTGGAAAAATCGTAGTTAAACTGAAAGTAGATTCTTAACCTAACGATGGGATCTATAATTCCTGCGGACCATATGAGAACATGCAAATATTTCAACGCACTTTACTAGAAAAAATAACGAGATGTCTTCGGTAAACTGGATACCTAAATGTAAGGAGTGGAGAGAAGCTCCTTATCTCCAACAGAAATCAGTGCAATAAAGACATCGTCCTGTTCCAAGTCTGCAATGCGAAAGTTTCAGGGTAGTAATGAGCCTAGTCATATTTGTCCCAACGCTTTAATACACTATATTTCCAAGGAATAGCGGCTACCATATTTCGCGGAACAAATGCTCTGTTAATATAATTTCAGAGATATTACGGTAAAAGTCCCGAAAACAAAAAACGATATGGTGGCCATACAGCAGTGAATGAAATGTAATTAATAATGTCCTGATTCTTTATAAACTAAATGTTTAAATGAAAGTTATTTATAATTGCGACGATACTGTAAAAGCAACCACATTGGTTTCCAGCCTTTTTTGCTAAAAAAAAACTCATTACTGTAAACATTTTCAGTATAAGAAAAAGACAAATCCTAGATAAGAGACAACAGCGTACTTCTGTGCCAATTTACACTGGGATTATAACCTAACTACTTGATAATACATATTAATGTCAACGTTCTTAGTGTTTCAAGCGTATTTTAACATAACAAAAGAACAGTCCTGTACTTGTTTTTGAGGGACCTTATTAGAAGTCTTCTAGAACAGAACAGTATATTCTCGAATACTACAGTAATTGTATGCTTCCAAATAACATCTCCGTGATAATCAAGTGCGTCTAACTTTTTCCAGTCAAATACGTAGGCCAGAGAATTTATAATTGCCTCTTAGTCGGATGCAGCTGCTACTATAATTAGAAAACACTTCTTCTTTATAAATAAATATCTTAGCATAATTTATAGTAGCAGCATTAATATTCTCTTGGAATACTGTGGCTTCAATAAAATGCTAAATAACAAGAATTGCGAGAATTCTGTCAATTTAATTTTGCTTGGAGAATTAGACAACTAACTCCTTATATTGATTATTCTTAATTAACCTGAGTGACAGAATATAAAATTTTGAATCTAGCATTTAAAAAATAATCAGTGTCACGTTTATCGACTACTAAGCAACAAATAAAAAGGAGCATACAACTGGAACTCTAATGTTTAGTTATAAAAGTGCAGTATACCAATTAAATGTAGTTAAATAGATTTGTTTAGTACATATTACACGAAGTTTAATAGGCATCTAAATGGCTATAATAACATTTCTTAACAGACATCATGTTTATCAGAAATAGTTGAAGTAGAAAATAATCTCACAATGCGTCTATGCAGCATAATATTGATTGAGTCAAAATTCTCTCGTCTCTTAGTTTATACTAATAATAATACCACATCAGTACCAACTATTCCACCATCTAGTTTTAATTAAATATTTTGTGATTATAAAAAACGTACGGTACTCGTTAGGTGGCGCTAAAATTACTTGTAGCCGAAGTTTTATTAAATGTATGCAAATAGTGTTATTAGAAAACATTTGTTTAAAATAATTACTCGGATACACGTAACACAGTATGCAAGCGATGTCAATACATGTATAGAAACAAGACATTTTTCAGCAAGGTGTAAATTACTAATATAATATAATTTTTAGAAGTGGTTAATACGTGATATCAACTGGAACGATGAGTTTAAAGTTGCTTAAGCCGTGTTTAAATCATTTTAAAGAGTCTAATAACAAAAAATCCCATCTTGTGACAAATAAGATACGATTTGTTCTATACTTCGTTTTATTTACGCTTGAGACATACATCAAGAGCGATGAATGATGACACTATACAATAGATATTTTGTAGAAATAGTACAAGCAGGAAAATGGAGACATACGCAGAACAATTACGAAACTGTGCTTATTTTGGCTACCAACCCCAACTTAAGCTGACTAACAAATTGTTACAATAATTCCAACTGTATCAAATAGGCGATTCTTAAACTTCGATAAATTAAATTTCTCCATAGAGCAATGGTATGGAACGGTCAAATTTGAAAAACAAGGATCAACTGCATTATACTTCAAAATAAGCCTGCTAGAATCATGCAAAATATATTAACAAATAAATATAGAACTAATCTCGAAGAGAGGCATGTGAGGTACATCAACGGCACACACCTTTGCAAGGCATTTTCAACACAAACTGGATATGCCGCAAACAAGCAACCAGTCATTGCTTGTGGATTTGGTTCCACTGAGTCTTTTAAAGAATTGTTACTAAATCAATTTAACCATATAAAACGGTCATCTCTAGTACTTTTAACTAATATACACGTAATAAGTTTGTTTTTCATGGTTATTCGAACTAGTAACAGAGAGAATGAAAATTTACTAATAAGATTTGCTTGTGCATGTAACTTCTTAAGTCTTAAGAATTCATTTGTTACTCGTGATGAAGCTATATTTAATAAAAAAAATGTCCCATCAGTACAAATGATTGTCCTAAATCCTAGGTTAATGGATAAAATATCCACTTGAAGCTATTTGAGTAATGGATAAAAGGAATCTTCTATGCATCTACTAAAACAAGGGACAGAATGGATTCCCGATTCGCCTGACTTAACCCTTACGACTGCAGATTATAGACTTGATTCGAATAGCGTTTACGCAAATGGTAAATTCTCATCGGCCGAAAATCTCATTGAAGAGTTGCTGAGTAATGTTACTTACAAACACTGAATATTTTCAATGCCATGCACAGGCTCAGAGATAATGTTTTCGTAGAAAAAGTTTGTTACTTATAGCAAGCCTATAAACAGCAATGAATACACTGCTTACTATATATTTCGGATGTACTGTAGAAAACAATAAACATTTTGCTAGTTGGTTGCTTCGTTGTTATTCGTTTGAGATTTTCAATTGAAAGACTCCCTAAAAGTCATATTAGAATTGAAGAAACCAAGCAAGGATTATAGCAATTCAGATAGAAAATAGCAACTGAGTCTAATATAATGAATTAAAACTACTCAGTCGGTATTAAAGGAGTTATATAAACGTTTCGTAGCTTTTAGAAGCTGAAAAAAACCTCGAACAAACTACGCTACGTATAGAGCATTAATATGAATATTTAACTTGCAAAACTATTGCAGATAACTGTAAATAATTTTCACATATGAAACTGAATAATATTGATCATCTTCCTTACAAGTGAAATAAAATTGAACAAACTGAAAACTACACTAATAATGCATGATATGCGTTGGCTCTTTATCAACCTTATAATACTCGATCACGCAAGTTTAGATTATTATATAAGGAGGACAAGACTGAAGCAAAAATTTTAGGTTACTTACCTTACTTATTCTATCGAAAAATCAAATCCAACTATCAAATTTACAACCTATAATCTATCGTTAAAATTACACAAATAAACCTTAGTATTTGTGGGCTAATATCACAAGCTTTAATCTAGAAGTGACGAAATGCGGCCGTGGCAAATATAAGTGAGACATTTTATGAAAATAAAGATGACATAATATTGTATAATTTGTAATAGATTTTAGATGAGGAGGTACCAAATTAGCATATGCGAGGATAGGTTGGAGGCCAGTTGTCCGCTGTCTGGCAATCGATAACGCAGCCCCAAACACATGCCCCGACAACATCGATTCATCCCATCTACTAAACAAAGATTTAAGAAAACAAACCCATATAATTCATTGAATGCACTGCAACTTTCGTTGGTTTGAATTGGGTGGAAACTAATTACAATAATTTATACATACTTGGAGATGACTTGAAAACACTAGTTTGTTCTCCGTCATGAAAATATGATTCCTTCGAAATTATGATGCCTTGACGCATTCAAAGCCAGACTAAATAAAAGTACGATGCAATTATAGTTTTGGACTGATGTGTCTGAGAGTACTAGCGTTAAAGGGATAGAAATATTCGTTTTGCATATTAACAAGGCAGGAAACGAATGCGATATGGGGATGATCGCTTAGAAATATGTTCGTTCTTTAAAGTGAAATTACCAGTTCGATGAGTACCAAGTGTATGGGATAAAGATGCAAACAGCATGGAAGAATACCAGCTCTGGGCTGTCCGATGTGAACTACGGCGCTCTGCGCTATTCCGCGATATCATACATACGCAGAAGAATAATAGTTTCCTACGCATATACCAGCATTGAAATGTACAGATTATACCCAGCTATCTTCATTAAGCCTATCCCTAGTTGAGCTAAGTATACTCGTTGAGAAAAATTGCAAACGTGTGAAGCCCCAAAATATAACCAGAAAATTGAATCCCCTAGTACAATTTTTGGATATCATGATAATCCTGGGAAAACAAGATTATCACTTCTTTAAGATGATGCCTTATGTAAATTAGCAGAATGAACTGCAACCTATATGGCATTCAACGATTAGCATAATTCTTAATGACAGGAGAAATTTTGTTATCGTCAATGCATACGAATTTTACACAAGGTAATTTAAATAAATAAATAAATTTTGCGACGACAAGAACTTATGATTAGTTACAGTTCTAATTCCACACTAGTAATATAGTAAACGAATTCTGTGTATATATACAAGTCCTACTGCACAAAATTTACAAAAAATTAGTCCTTTAGACGACAAGTATTAACAAACAATTTTTAGAAATGCGGTAATCCCTTTTAAAAATTACTCATTTCTAGAGATTTAAAGATACTATCGCAGTTAGAGAGCTGTGACTGTAGAACTGTCTACAATAAACTGGTAACTACGATATCTACTAAAGTTGACATCCTGGAACTCCCGATTTTACAAAATTTCGAAAACCCGAAAATCTGCCATTTTAAAATATCATGAGAATCCAATAAGGCGATATTTTAACCCAAATGTCAACCTTAATATCTATGTATATCTAAAATTCACTTGTATTCAAAATAAAAATAAGCTGCGGCGCATTCTTTAAGTTTTCAAATGACATCTAAAGGAATCTCCGAGATCTTAAAGAAAATAACACTCTGCTTACAAGATATGTGAATCTACCAAATCTATATTTCTAATGCAATGGCTCCCATAATGTTTCACCATATTTCTAAGTTTACGGACAGATTTATGAAATAGTATAAGATCAGTTTTTTTTTAAATATCACCACGAAATAATATGAAACTAGAATAATTTAGAGAACAGAACTGCTATACTTAAATGAAATACTCTTAAAATTTCATAAAATTCTTGTACTTCAGTATTTTTAAATGTTTTAAAGATAATATTCCTAATTGACTTACCGAACAATCTCATGTTTGCCTTACCGAAGAAGAGACATGCAGACTCCCTGAAAATTTATAAAACAAAAATGATCACCACCATGTTTTATTTAAATGACTGCTGAATTAGAAACGATACATACTGATTTTAACTCACCGAATACTAATTAGTTAGTAGTCTTGTTAGGCTTTATGGAATCTAAGATAATATTAGTAGATAGCAAAGACAAACTAACTTGAATCTAGATGTTAAGAAATAAAGATGAGCAATAATTTCCTATAACACGAGAAAGTTATTACTAGCACCCACTAAAGCAATGTACTCGCAAATCCTGAGTCCTTAATACGAACATTTATTTATGTAGTTCACCTTGTGTTCCCTGGTGTTGAATAGAATAGATATAAAAAATGGAGCGTATTTATTCCCAGTTCCTGATATCCTATTGAAGTTTTAAGACAAACCTAACCTTCATTAGTCTACCCTCCTTAAAAACGAATAACGGAAAATTACCACTACGTTAATGGATGAATAGTTGTACTCGCAGCAGTAGATAAGTTTTATTCGTATATCTTATTACTACAGCCGACTTATGACTACAAATCTAAATATTATTAAACACTTTAAATGTCACTAACAAATAAATAATAAATAATGTTAAATAGATCCTCGAAGAAATATTAGGAACCTAACAAAACCATGTATCACACAATTAGGAACGAAAAATCACTTAAAGCTCTCTTGATGCTTCTAATCTACCCTCTTGCTCGGCAAAACAGGTTTAACAACCTGATTTGCTTTTAAGCAGTGCAATGCCATAAATGATTCTAAATCTAATATGCCCTAATTTGAAAATAAATAACTATGGCATAAACCCTATATAGCTTAACTTCATGGCATCAACATTTTAAAAAAATTCCACATACTACCAAAACCCATCAATTTTCTGACGCTAGAACGTATTATTTATTATTAACATATACACTGTAACAAATTATATTCCAACTCTCCCTCTAAATGTAGCATGACTACCAGATTTTATCTCGGCAAATCTGAATCGAATAGCAAATCTTGCTAATTCATCTGCTAATTGATCAGGACTGTCCTCCTGAACGACATGACCTACCCTAGGAAATACAACAGTTTGAAACTTTCCTTGCATTTGACCAATCTGTAAAATATTCGTGCTTGTAATATTATATTTAATTAACTATTCCATATATAGAATAAATTTGTTTTTATTCTGGATCTTAAAATTAATAACAGTAAGCAAAATCAATATAAATCACTACTACTCACTGTTAACTCTTTATCTAAACGATCAACACCAGCTAGTACCAACAGTTTTGGTGGTTCACAACCAAGAAACGCCTGTGAAAGCCCTTGGAACCAACCAGCCCAGTGAGGTTCTGTGTTCGCTAAGTTAATTCGCCACACCAACTGTAATGTCGAATGGCAAATATTTAATAGTTTTAAGCTTCCAACTCAATAATGGTCTACATAGTATCAATTTCTAAATATGTTATTCTTTAGTAATATTATAACCTAAAGCAATCAATACAAATTAGCACATTTACCTTCCCATTTTCTCCTTCCTTGATTTGCGATGGCATTGATACACGTGCAGCTCTCAAACTTTTAGCTGTACCATTTTGGATACTCCAAATTACAGCTTTCTCTTCTGATTCAAATGTAGCAGGACGGCTGCGAAGAAAGTTAGCCTTTAATTTAAATATGAAGGCAACTGATAAACGTTTTAAACTCCACAACACTTCAGGTAGCAGAATTTGACAAAAATCCAATAGTCTACATTATACAAGAATTTAATACATGTAAACTTGTAACAGTTTTATATACCTTAGTTTCATATTTCTTTGTATATATCAAGAAAACTCTAGTCATATGTAAATATTCCTATCATTGCAGTTTTGTAAAATTGAAGAATTTATCCTGACAACAAGCAAATATCTAAGAAAAATACCTTATTAATAACTAACCATACCACTCAAGGATTCCATGGCAGAACCTTCAACAACATCGATTACCACAAGTCCTACTATGTTAGGAATTAAGGAGGAGTTTACTGTATGTACAGCTAATGCTCCACCCATGCTGGAAAAGTAACTTCAAAAACGTTAGGAAAACTACTCCATCGTTAATTTATGCATTTACAGCAGAAAACTGTAATGAAGAAATGTAGCACAGACCTATGTCCGACGATGCAAACTACAGGTAATTCTTCGTTTCCATATATACAATTAAACACTTCGATGATATCCCTAAAGGCATTAAACGTCTCTTATGTAATAAAAACTAGTAAGAATACGAAAATAACATACTGCACTTGTCTTTCTGTTGATAGGTCACTATCACTGTGTGTTATGGTGTCTCCATGACCACGTAGATCCGGTGCAACAACACGACAATTTATACGATTGCTGAGTTCCGACTAAAAATATAAATATCTAATAAACCACTAATTTTGTACTTTGTTTTTTTTCAAATGTGTTATTTTGCATCACTATAGTAAAGAGTATATGATAATAAATTACCGCTAGACAAGCCCATGTCAACCCTGAATAACCGCCACCATGTAGCAGATAGAATACTGGACCAGATGAACCCCGAAAAGTAACATTTGAAGAATAAGTACAAAAAATTATAATACTTATTAATACTAATAGCAAAATATTTAAACATATAAGCCTCATCTATTAACAAAACTAACCTTTAAATAAACATTGAATGCATTGTCGTCAAAAGTTATGATTCTTTTCTCATCAAAAAATTCATCCCATTTCAGTGGAGAGAAGTCCCGGTTTTGTTGCATGCGACGTGAACTCGGTGTGCTGCAAACAAATTTTTGAATTATATTTAATAAAGAGATAGTAAATTGATCATTACTACTTTGAAACCTATTTTTCTTATAATACAAAATAAGTCCGTTATTTAGTTAGTTTTTTTTAATTAGACAATTTTGCAGTATCAATATAAATATGGTTGAAATAAAATCCTGCGTTATGAGTGTCTATTTGAAAGGGAAGCTAAAATGGAACATCACTTCTAAAAATACCTAATTATTAGAGCTTTATACAGAAGACACAGAATGCTTATATATTAGTACTTTTTTTCCATTCTACAGTCATATGAATGCTCCGGTTTACGTTTTCTAAATGTAGACAAAAAGACTGAATTTCTAACCTTCCTGGGGGTGGTAGTCCCTTTGAGAGGATATGCCGAAACGTAGTACTCATTGTGATTCTCTATCTAATCTGGAGGATCCAAGATATAAATTATGATTGCCTATTGGGTAATGGAAATTCAGCCGACAAATTAGTACTAACGACTATCCCTACGCCACCACATACGAAACAGCTGCGCGGCAAATTCAGAATTCAAACTCTGCATTATCAACACTACGACGACTAAAAGCGCCCATTACGTTACTGTTCTTAATATTTCTTAGATTGTTACTTATTTTTCCAGACAATGAACCTACTTATCTTACATTAAAAACTGTTTTGCTAAAAATAACAATTTTAGATGTGTCTAATATAGTCATGTTAAGTATTTAGATATTTCTCGTTTACGAAACGGATTTCTTTGTGGACTTTCCACACGAACACAGTAAAACATTAAAACAAAAAATTTATATCATATATATACCCAATTATTTCATCTACCATAGTAAATAATAAACATGGATAATGCAGAAATTAAAGCTAAAATAATGTTAAACTTAAAATTGCCTATGAGCATATACAGCTAGAAGTTACATTAGTTGTTGTAAATCGGTCGTACTCTTAATAAGTAATAGTAACCTTGAGAGATAGTTCACTATAGAGAGAAATGTAAAGGTATGGTAATCATCAAATAAAACATACTAGCATAGGATATTCACAACATAAATAGAAATTAAATAAGGACGACTTTTAATATATAGTGTACACGGTTCTTCACTTTGTAGGGAAATTCAGCAATTATATTGATCTGAAAGTAGACTTTTAATAACTTGAACTTCAGCCAACTTGTCTATTGTATAATGATGGAATTCAACATAACTCCTATTGCTGGTCGTGAGATGGTTCAAAAGAACTTCATCAAGCTACCTGACCGAGCAATGAGTTATTCGGATAGGCATGTTTCCCTCAATGAAAGATTCTCCGTTATTGGTTAGTTACAATTCTCGATTTCCTGCGATTACTTTTTCCTCACAGAGATTTCAGAACGCGGTTATTACCTAGACTCAACTAGTGAAAAAATACTACCCCCAATGATCGTACGCCCTCAGCCAATCCCTGATATGCTACCAAAAGAAGAGTTTGTTGCAAAAATTAAAGCTGAAACTGTGAAACGGCACGCGCATGGCTGTCGGAAGCCTGAGGTATAAGAATTTTCTCAGCATATCAACCATTTTACTTTATTAAGAATAATGACTTTGATGAATTCGTTTGTAAATTAACGAACCTGTTTCCAGAGAAGCCAGGTTAATACTCCCGAATCAGCTAGTCCTTCGTCTTCAATTGAATCAGCTTCACCTTGATTACATATGTTAAATGTTCAACTTCTCTAAGTAATCAAATGTAACATGACTTAATGCTTTATTATAAAGTATGCAATTGAATTTAGCAATCTCTCCAAACTAACATTCAAAACATTTATTTATTATATTATAAACTTTTTAGCTTGTTCTGTGGATTGAGTAATTTTCGTTATGGTTTGATGAACATCTTAAGATAAAACTGGCTTCTTATTACAATGGTTCTTTATTTTCTACCTTTCATGAAGTAATTTAATTTGCTGCATAAACATCTCTTCTAGAAATCCTTCTACATGAAGTAGAGAACTACTCCGTATTTGGTATCTTATTCTTTGTTAGCAATGGATGGACGATTGGGTTAGCTTTCTTTCGAGCAACATCTACATACGAAGTGTGCTAGCTTTAATGAACAAAAGCTGCGTTAGGCTTAAATTTCTCCTATAGTCCAATATTTTGTATACCTGATTTTAAAAAAGTAGCAAACCTCATAAAATGAATGGATTCTTTCCAGTTGATCTCTTATTTGAGGGACGCGTTGTGAACACACCAAGAGTTTCTCCGAATTTTTTGCCATACCAGACTAAAGAGTGACTACTAAACAGTAATTTAGCTATTGATAACACTAGATGATTACACTCTCATCCTATTCCTCATCTACACATTCAATAAGAAACTGGTAGAATTATAAGAATTCGCTACCCAAAAGTTCATCATTTTTCATAATTGTTCTGATAACACGGTAGTAAACTGCTCCATTATACTGGAATGCGAGAAGATTTTGTTCCTTATCATCTGAAATTGCAATCATAAGAAAACTGTTCATAACTAAAAGTTATACATTATTTATGAAGTTCAAATAAATAAATATTAATTTATCAAAGTATTAGCGACCCACGTCTAGAGCTATTGATATAGCGCATCCAATTTGAATACTGTGTGTTGCTACCATCAATAAAGATCGTTCCTTGCTTATTAGTAATTTCCCAAGAGTAGCCGTCTTCCTGTGCCAACTTCACATCATTGATCAAAAGGCCTTGATATGGACCAAATACTATACCGGTCTAGAAGATTTAAGTTAGGTTAGAATACATAGTTAAAACTAGATGTAAAGTTATATCAATTACTAAGTAGAAAAATCTCTCAATTTCTTATTATATACTTTCATCTCATTTGGAAACAATGGAAAAAAAAATTATGTGCAAGAAATAAACTAATCTCTTAAAATACGAATTGATTACTAAGTTGCAAACACTATAGGAATTAATACAGTAAAATTTACGTGAGATAATACACATAACGGTATAGATCATTGTAATGTAGAACGTACCGGGATATGAGTTGTTGCAAATGCTCCCATTCCTGCATGTGGTATAGATGAAACCTTAATCCGTATAAAAGCAGGAACGGATTTTTGAGCACGATCTACATTCTCACCACGCACCTACGTAAAGTAACTGATTTTTATACTTAATACAAATATACTGCCTTTATAACTTAATACAGCGATTTACCTCTCGGTCTTTTACCCAGTAGAGAGGGTGATCTTTGCATACTGGCCGATAGTAGGCATCACACTTTTCACAATCTAAATCATGAAGAATAAATTTTACTGAAAAAAATCCACATAGTATCGATGCAATGTTAAATATTTTTAAAATAACTACAAAAAAAGTGTTTACGTATATAATCGTCTTCTTCTTGGTCAACTTCATTATCCTTCAGGCGTACACCAAGGGTATAGACTTGTTCATCTGGGAAAAATCTCCAATTAATGCAAGAGAAGATATGATATTTCTTTAAAAAAATATGAGCTAAAGATAGTGGAAAAAAACGTTATTTGCAAAATATCAAACCAACGGTGCAATCATTAATAACGACGTCAACGCAAGAAATGTTACTTAGATTATGAGCAAATTAATAGTTAAAACAAAGTATAGAAAAATATATAAGTATTACTTGTTTCTTGTATATAATTATTTACACAAGCAACATAGGATAATTAAAAACGCACCCGTCAACTTATCGAGTAAAATGATACTATCATCTGTTCTGGTCTTCTTATCTACTAATTTAACGCAGAAATCGATACAGTCCACTGCCATATAATAATCCTAAATAATATTTTCAAAATCCACAAGTGTGGTTGGGTAGTATTTTAGAAAAAACGAAAGGTGAATATGTGCGGTTTTAAAACAGCCTTCAAAGTAACATACCGGTAGAGTTAGTTCCGGACTTGGTGATACTCCATCGCTATCATAATCGCCAAGCCCAGGAATAGTGATATTAGACATTTAGTACTTAATCTTTTAAAAAAATTGCTTTTAAACATTTCTGATATTAATTATGAAATGCGATTATGAAAAAATCGAAATAGCACGAAGTTGAAGAATTAAAATCGTTTTCCTTAACATACAAATAAATAAATAAGCATATATACGTATAAATAGATACTACTTCACTTTTACGGAATCATTATAAATCTCAGAAAACATACTGTCGATTAAATTACCTTGTTATTATAAAGATGAATTTAATGCGCTGCATAAAATTGAAAGCTGTTCTTTATCAAATTGATGTCCCAAGTATGAACCATGTGCAGTTACAGAATTGTAAAACTCATTTTTATATAATAAACTTCCCTTTACTTCTGAAGTCAGTTGTACGTAATATGGTTTTTTAAACGTATCTGGGACTTATACTTCATTATAATAGTTCCTCTCGTGAAGTAATTAATTAATTATGGTAAGTAGCATCCTAGTTAATTTATTGGTAATTACTTTCTTACTTGCATAACAGAAATCTAACTATTATTCATGGAGTTATAGGAAACTTGCCAAAATAATCCCCATTACATACGTATAAGAAAACTAATAATTTTTGTCATGCAATTACTTTTGGGAGTCTATAAGCTTCTAGATACTTGCAAAGGATTATCTTTGACGTGTAAACTTTGTTGTCCATAAACATTATTAAGACACGACAAATTTTTATGAAATACGGCATAATTAACAAACGAGCAAAATTTAAGGCTGCAAATAAATATGGAAAAAATATCATACGCCAAAATTTTAGAATACTCGGTTAAAAATATTACAGTATCACTGCTTCTATATTGAAATATGGTATCGTCTCCTGAATGTATTTATTACATGGAATGAACGTGGATAAATTATTGGCTTTTATACAAGCTATCCCAAAATATTTTTAGACCCGAGTTAAAATGCTAGCTTTGAGAAAACTACAAAGACTGTAATTATTTAACGTATCACACTATCCTGGTGATCAACACTTTTCCATAAATCAACTGAGAGCTGTTTGGTTATGGTGCTTTGGGGCAATGAAGATCTGTAAAATCAGCGTGATTTTTGAGTATACATTATTTCACTAGATAACGTTTTTGTACTTTAAACATGATGATGGCATTGTCTATAACCCTCTACTTAGAAAATGGAATGAAAAATGTTTGTCATAGTAGACTGATGCGGAATATATAATTTTAATATTCTCATTAAAAATGAAAATAATGTTATGTCCAGTTGCTTAGTAATTTAAAATTTAATGAGCATGTATTTATAGCGTTGTACAGAAAACAAATTCAAAGATCGGTAAAACAAGTCGCTCATTTTGTAATACCAATATTTTAAAACTATGAAGGAGCGCCAAATAAATAGCCCGTGATTGATTGCACGTATTCAAATGAAACCTGCGCTGAAACCGGACTCGTTGGTAATAGCCATCACGAACTGCCGTAAAGATGGCTCCGATAAGTTGGCTCCACGCGAGAAGAGTTTCACACCTGTAACAAATCGTATGAGTATTGACTAGTGCTGCAAGAAATTAGATATTATCCTTTTAAAATATCCCTATCAGGACTTCATCAGTGATGCCATGAGCTATTACGATTGTAACTTGCTTGCACATACTTGTAGAAAAGTGCTGTTTGGATACTTCATCTAGCAATTAAGAACGACAAAGTCATAGAAAATGTAAAAAAGATATGCATGATTCATGCAAAGTACCTCTTATGCAGTCCTCCATCTAATTTCACACATTCAGCAATAGCTGCATCTGCTAGTTGGGTGAAGTAATCTGGGCGAAATCCAAGTGGGCATAACGCTGCATACGTTTCTCCAAAGCTATTAGCATGCTTTAATACCTGTAGAAATAGAAATGTTCCGCTTTAATATTTTCTTACCTTTAATCTTGACTTAACACATTTAAAAGAAATCTTTTTAAAAATTTAAACCATGCTAATTGTTCAGAGTTTAGGATCCTATTAGGCAGTGCAATCTACATGTTAATGTTCAGCAAATCGTATACCTTATCAGTATTCTCAATGTTATCAACTGCATCTGAGATTAACTCATGCATTTGTTTGGCCATATAATCCAGTTGTTGCTCATTCAGTCTGTTTAAGAAACTTCGGATTTCAGGCCTCGATGCGGACGCACGCTTTAAAATTGTTTCACCCATTGAAGGTCTGAAAATATAACCAAAATAGTTGTTAATGTTTTAGTTTTGAATATATGATTGCTAAAAATTGTGATAAAAACAGTGTAAAGACGTTAGCAGGCTATTTCCTCAGATGCCGACATAACCCCGCATAATTTGCGGAGGTGATTTCAGATTAATTGTCTAGATTAAATATATTATAACAAAAGTTAGCCATTTTCTATGTGGGCCAGGTAATGCCTACACGACAACTAACTTGGCTGCTTTATAGCACTGTTGTATTCGAAGGCGATTGAGTGCTGGAACAAGTCCACTCGAGCTTTTCCTTCCCATCGTATTCGTTATACTTTTGCCATTACTACGGTGTTCTGTTCCATTTCCTTCACTTTCCTGTATTTATTGCTTTCAATAAAATCATATTCGTACTTGCATAGGGGATTTATTGAAATTGCATTATGCACGCATTAAAATATAATTTATATTAAGCTCTTGTTCATAGATCAATCTATATTTACAAGTTAGTTGGAAATCATCTTATATGCAATAGTTTAATTATTAATTTGATTATATCATAGAGTTGGAGTGAAAGGCATGTAAGTGTGGTAATTTTATATGCTAGGTCAACAAACCGGAGCATCAGAATGGTTAAATTGTGCACCACATAAACTATTACTCCTTCTTCTGTCAGAGATATTAGGGGGCACGAGGAGTGAGTCTCCAGAACTCTGCCCTGGTAAGCCTAAAGAAAAATTAAATATTATTGTACGCGGTAATTTTTCATGAACCTTATAAGTGTTGAGTGATTCGTAGTGGGATTGGATTTCACTTAAAACTTGCCGTTCTACAGTGCCCAAATTGTCTCAACAGAAACTTTCAACTATTATAGCTACTATAAAATGTCTAGTAAATGTTTAATTGCACCCTAGGAAAAAGTCACAATTAAAACTGACCGTTAACGAGAAACATATCTAGCACTACAAGACATGTTAGGATATATCAAGAATTAACTCTATTCTCAACCTGATTGTCTTCGGGGGCCTATGGTGTCGTCGTTAGATGAGGCTAAAGTCCTTGGATTCACTGTGTATCGAGTGTTGCTCGCACATTGTTTCCGTTTTTTCCTGTAGATGACTTGACTGCTTAAATTATTTATGTCGTGAATATATGTAAAAGATATCGAAAAAAGTGGATCAAGTAGGATTCATATTTTTAGAAATCAAGCCCGTGTGAGGTAATGATCCAATCAAAAGGGTTCCCAATCAAATATTGAATCAGGAAAATGTTATTCTAATTTGTGTATATTTTCCCAAATAAATTTTCGTATTAAACGGCTTGATTCGTGTTTTACGACAGTCATCCACACACTATTGTATTATTCTCGCTAGGAACCCTTCTTCTTTGAGGCGGTTTTTATGGCACTATTAGATAACAGTTCCAAAATATATGTAAAAATATTTCGAAAATACTTAAGAGGTACTGTACAGGGAAACGAGTACAGGGATATTTAATAAAGGAAGAGCAATGCAATAAAATATGGCATTGGAAATGCATTCAAGCAGGGAGTTATGATGACAAAAAATGCGTATAATGCTTAATCAGATGAGATTGAAAACTAAAAAACATACCTCTTATCCTCACATTCTATAATTATTTTGGTGTTCTTATCTTTGCTGCCGCGCTGAAGTTTTCTGAATGTTGATGATTTGTTTCCCATCTAAAAAACACTTCTATATCAAACTCCATCATGAGTTTCCTTCAGTAAATTACGGAATAGTAAATAGCAAAGATAAGATTAATGGTTGACAGCATTCTTTATTAAGCCAAATTAAATACTATAAACAGAAATAAAAATGTGCTTAATATATCTGTAATTTGCTAAAAGCAAGACCTGCATCTAGTTAAAAGATACTATCAGTAGCTTTCATCAAGGTTATAGACTTTATAAATTTAAATTTAAATTAGATATGAAACACTCGTAAATGAGGAGAAGAACTATTACACTCTTCGTTACAAAAAGAGAAAACACGATGCCGCCGCGCAAATATTGTCCTCATTCACCTCAACAATTCCACATTCATCAAACTCGTAATGTTGCTTTAACCTTTATTCAAGTTCGAAGATATACGAAAGGGAGTAGGCTTATGTATCTGCTCACCGACGCTTTTTTTAGGTGAAAAGATATTATGAAACGGATTAAGAAGGTTTGCTTACAGGTTACTAGAGGATAATTTTGTCGAATGAGATAAGAGGGATCTTGTGAACACATAATTTTCATATTTTCATGAATTTTCCACGTTCGCTAGATTGATTTATTCTAACCATTACCACCTAGCTTGTTTTGAGGTTACCAAGTGAATGTTGTGATAATGAGCACTTGTGTATTTATTGTCAGTGGATTAGCTTTCATATTCAGCCTATAAATATGTATCTAACTCATGAAGATGGCACGAAAACAATGAAAAGATTTGCCTATTGGCTTTCATGAAGCTTGACTAGTTCTTGGATGTTACATTGTTTATAACGTACCGACTTTAAGCACTGCAAACTTTTGATGCTGCAGTATAAGCCTAATAAAAATAATAAAAATAAGTGACAAATCACATACTATCATAGCTGGAACAACTGTTACATAGTGTTAATTAAATGTATTTTCAATTACGAACATTTTATGGCAAGTGTCACATGTTGATGGACTAATCTCAGCCAACAAATTTTGCTTCTAGTCTTAATCGAGTAAATAATTAACAATAAATCTAACATCTCTGTTGTTAATTGGAGTTTAAAATGACCTGGAGTACAAATTTCTGGTACAAATAGAATATCAGAGTTGAATTATTGCATATAAATTTGTGATATAGATCATAATTTTCAAAAATAAATGTCTATTTTGAAGTTTCATAAGGCGATTTAGGTGGCTGGGGCCTTCGGCGACACCTTATATCGGTGAGAGAACGCCGGCCGTCGACTCGCAGATTTAATTTCGACGCATAGGAGTTGATTGAAACATAACCCTGACAGAAGTGTCGTGTCGTAGAAAGAATAGAGATTTAGTAAGTGAAATGAAAATTACTGAAGGCCAATATTATATTTTTAAAAAGTCTTAAAAAATGTAAAATAAAGCTTTTTGTCAAAGATTAGCTTAACGATAGGAGTTATTGAATACGTGGACTTTATGTTAGAATAGAATATAGCTAGTAACTATTCGGATACATTTTAATGTTGTATGCTTGATTTATAGTTTTAGAGGCGTACTTGTCAGTGAAAAATTGTAGCATCCGATGAGTTGTGAACTTAAACGTTAAACAATGTGAATATTTGACTAAGGACGCTATAAAGTCTTGTAGTAAATGAAAATTGAGTCAAAACAGTTCATGTAAGAAGAAACATTAATTTCATTGTCTATTTACTTTGCATAGAGGAAAGACAAAAGAACACTGAGCATCAGAATATGGTAAACAATAGTTAAAAGGTCGCGTTGTCTGAAGATGGATTCAGACAAAACAAAGGAATGTCGGAAAACTGCTTCAAGTGTTTGCAAAGTTAAGCTTCTTTTATATAATAACAGCGACAAAATTTAGTGCGGAATAAGTGAGAAATAAAGGCTTGTATTATTAGATATGGTATTTAGCAGCTGTCAGGCAATCGCTAGTACAGTACGCTGCACGTTACTTTTATTGAGATTGTGTTTTCTCTGAAGAAATCGACAGGATGGCATATTCTTTTTTTTAGTACTTTCCATGTGCATCAAAATATGAAGGCATTCATAAATACCTTTGTCTTTTCAGCAACACTTCATCTTTTAAATATAACATCAATGCTTGTTATTTTCCATGCTACTTTTTCAAAGTTAATAACAGTGTCGTTTTCGATTTTTTGGTAATGTTGGTTTTTAAGTTTGTTCTGTTACTATACCAAGGTGGTACAAGTGAGCATCTTCATATTCGTCTAACCTCTCCATTTTGTTGTCTTTATAAGGTTTCTTCGAAATTCTTTGAAAGTATTGGGAACTAATAAATTTAATTGGCAAGGCCTCATAGGATATTGAGGCATAGTTTTGAATAACATAAGAAAATGTTCGCTGAAATGCAATAGTTACAGCATTAGTATAGTGCTATTTAATTAAAGTCCAGTATTTGGGATATGCTATGAGACTCGAATTTCCTCACTTTTTCAAATGTTATTGTTTTACGAACTTCATAGATATTTTGTGGAAGGATGTTCTACGTGGAAGCGAAGAACACTAGTGGCAACCAGGCTGTTTTAGCTGTGCGGGGTTTTAGTGCTTCAATCGATAAGTTCTTATGTGATCTACAGCGATGGAGGTTGGGAGTTATCGATGGGGAAAAGAAATGTGCTTATTAATAGATGTCTTGCTTTTCGTATTTATACGGGAAGTGCACTTGCGACTCAAATTGCTGATCTGAATGAAAAAATTATTTTGCAATTCCTACTTCCTTATATTGATATTCTAAAATTCTTCACATTTCTATATCTCATTGCACTAAGTAAAATATTAAGAAATACAAGAATATTATAAGAAAAAAGGAATTGAGATATTTGAAATTTCTCTATACATTAATTTTTGTCCATACTGATAAAAGCCATTTCTCATAATAATGTTTTGCCAATTGGTCCCGTTCATTGGGAGTTCATCAAAAAATTTAGAATAAAATCTATTTTCCCATAGACTTAATTATTATTCACTGGAGATCGTATAATAATAGCGCGGTCACGAGGCTCAGATGTAGGAGGTTTTCTCTAGATCTTTGAACTACTTAAGTTTTTGAAGCGGAATAATGTGCTACTCTTTTTTAGCTCGGACAGTTGTTATTTAATGTGGCTCTTTAAGATCCGAAGACTGCCAAGCCTTTCGACACTGCGAATGAGTGCGGCCCGCGAATCTATAGAATACACACTAGTGCTATGTACCGGATTGCTTTTCCAAGCTACTTTCAGAGATATGTACCCATTTTCCAGAGAAAGAAAGAGTCATAACAGCGAAATCTAATTTAATGTATGACAGAGAGACCATGTGCCTATTACTAGGAGGAACGAACATTTTACACTAAGCCTATTATAAATCCTATGCTAAAGTGTCTAATTGAAACTACCAAGGCTTATGACCTTAATAATTATTTTCAACATTAAGCTATTGAAAATGAATATTTATATGAAATGGAAAGCAAACGTAAATATAACAACGGAAGATTTCAAATTTCAGTTGGTGCCTGAGATATTTTTAAAGTAGCTGTTCAGACACTGCATATTTAATGGAATGCTAACTATTTTCTGATTCATAAGGAGCGATGAAGTTTATTTGCTACTTAAACTATAGGCTTCACTAAATCGCAGATGGTAATTATCAAAGAATATGCAGAATTCAATGCAATTCTATTTTTGCATTTGGGATGTCTATTCTGACATGAGCTGTGCTTCTAATTCATTCTGATGCACTACTCGTCTTTAATTTGTGGAGCTATTGCAAATCAGAATATGCGTATTTAGATTGTGTGCATATAGATATTCTGAAGGTCCGGAGCTAACAGAATAAGAGTGGATGACCAAAAGGAACTCTACCTTTCTAGTTCATTGATATTGTTACGACGTTTCTTCTCACATACCTCAGAAATTTGTAAAAAAAACTAGAGGTTTTAGGTGTTTAATACTGAAATGAGCATATTTTTAAGCAAAATTATTGAATCGCAAAATATTCAATATCATTAGATATAAGTAGATTGCGCCTTCTCAATTTCTCCAATTTAAGATCGGGAGTGGGCCTAAATTGATGGGCATTATTCAAAAAGTGAGTGCGCACTGACTACGTTCATAAGTTGGTTTGGACTTATTTCAAAAAGAGTGTGTGATCAAAATAAAATCTACTTTAATTTATTCCTCCCGTTGTTTAAATTAGAATTCTCATAGAGTTATCCAAAAAAGAAGAAGAGGAGGAAAACAAACATAAGATTATTAGGTGGACTAACTTTTGGTCCCAAATTCTTATATAGCTTCTATTTTAAATACACTAAAATATGGTTTGTTAGCTTAACAAATGTAATAAGCTTCTAAATATGAAAACGTTAAAACAATTTAATTTTCGAGAAACAAAAATCCATTTGGTTGTCTAAAAGTTATAAAGAACGAACAGAGAATTGGACAAATATGCATTATAGAATACAATATGAAAATGACACGCAATTTCTAAAATAATCATATTAAACATTAACAAATAAAATGTTAAAATCTATCTGAAAATTTCCAAAAAGAAAGCGTGCTTGTCTTATCAACAAAGTAGTGACTTTAATACTCACTCAACTAAGACGAATTGAAATAGTCATAAGCTTTGTGCTAATGAGATTATACAGGAAGCTATGGAAACTATCGGTTAAGGAAAATATTGGACGCATTAGAAATAATGCTCATCTCTAAAAGCCAGATTTCACTCGTCTACAACTTAGAACGTTCAATGGTAACACAAACCGCAAAAGGACTTACGAACATTCACGCTAAAGTCTTTAGTAACGTTTTAAGATAAACGAATACGCACATAGTCATATAAATTTCCTTTTTTTTACTGGGTAATTTCTCGCTAATCATCTTTTCTAAATATGAATTAACATTTTCATAAAGAAAAGCTTTGTTCAATCATGGTTCCCAAGAGGGAAACTTGTAGTGAAGCCGAAAACAGCTGAGGAGGCGCGGAAAACAAGAATAGGGTGGATGAGCTAGTCATGGCTATCTCTCAGACCAGAGTTCTGGATCACCTCTTGCATTGATATTAACAAAAGTCTAAATTCTATTTCGCACACTTATATTCCATTATCATGTATTTATAAAATAATATTCGGATTTGTGATCAAACAACAGATCAAAAATCGCTCAAAGCATCCAAATATTTTGTTCAATAATTAGGAAGAATATTAATTCATAGCTAACTGTGAAAACAGTAACTTGAATAGAAGAAGGTAATCATGAAATTATTTATACCATCGGAAGAGTAAACAGAAACTAATTTTAAAATTTATGCGAAATGTATACAAAGCTCGTGATTAGAGCGCATACTTTACATAGGATAGAGATGTCTAGATATTGTATCGAAGTTATAGTTGTACGTGGATTTCCACATTCGGAAAAGCGAAAAATAATATAGGATTGGCTCTAGGCCAAATTTGCACTTTTCGTTTTGCCCATACGGATTCAAAATTTTCACATTCTTATGCAAACATTTGCATTTCGTCTTTAATAAATATGCGTTATTAGCTCCAATGATTATGAAAACTCTCAGAAAGTCAAGCATACTTCAAAAAAATAATACGGTTATTTTTCAAGGGCAAATGCTAGCCTCTCAGATGTAATGATATTTTAACTCTAACTTAAGCGTTTGGTAGTTTTTCCAAATATCGAGTTCGTCTTTGTTCCTCTATTGTTGAATATCTCTAAGTAATGGGTTAAGAAAAACAACAAGTATGCAGCGTGATTGAATCCGATTACAAACATATCCTAAACTCACTTAGCTGCTGATTGGCTTCTGTTGTTGTAGTAAATAGAGTTCAACCTCAAGAACGATTTGATTAAGGAAAACAGTGTGTGGTGTTTATTATATATCCCATGCAATAGCTGTTTGTCATAATGACCTTTTTGAGTTAAATATATCTGGCACAACATTATAATCTTAAGCCTGCAAAAACGTGTGGAAATATCATGTCTTCACAATTTGTTAGCTTCTAATTTTATTTATTCCTTCAATAGTTCGGATTCGAAGTAACATTGCCCAAAAGTACAAAGACAGTATTCTCATGTATACATAAATCTAGTGATCATATTTAATGTACTAGAAGTTAGCACTCTGCAGATGATAAGTACTGCTTTTTCACGTAAACACAAAAGGCAGTGAACCCGATAGTTGAGCTCCCTACATAGTGGTATTGTGTGGAGTGGGACTTTTGCCAAGTTCCCAGTAACATCTATAACCTAACTGGAGAACTTAGGTCTTCGGTATTGAGATAAATGAAGACTTTCTGACCGACCAAATAAACTCCTAAATATACATCTAAAACAATATACATTCCTCGCGTTATTATTCTGCTCATAGTTTTGCCTTAGTAATTGACCTAAATGAGATCACATTGGTCTAGTTGGATTACTACCAGTTTAATTATAGTTGTTCTCATGAAAACAACTACCAGTTCCTCATGATTTATGAATGAGTAAAACATAATTTCAATTCAATATTTCTAATAAAATACGCAATTTAGTCTCTAAATTTAACAGTATGTGACTGTATTGAAAGAATTATCTTGTTTAACGAGTTTTCCACTACAATGTATATTAAAAGATAAATACCAGAATACAAGTTTATTATTTAATACGGCTAATCTAACACTTAAGTAAAACCGCGAGCCCAAACAATAATCAGAAAACTCCTCTGATCTCTACATATAGTAGTGTCCAGGATTACGGCTAACAAAGTGCATAAAGCACACTTAGTGTCTAAGTGAACTATCGGATATAACCGTAACACTAAAGTGCGTAAAACAATCATAAAAATGTAAAAAAACAAGTAAATACTAATTTAAACTCATGTTCAACAAAATAGGGAAATTATGGTTATAAACAATAGTTTCATAAAATGTGAGTCATTTCTAATTTTTCTTTCCTCTCCGTATAATTTAGTATTTTTTACTAATTTATTCATGAACATTTGTGGCAAATTCTGCCATTTAAAATTGATTAGTCATGCTTAGATCTAAGATTCTGGCAACTATTACGTCAATGTTTTAATTTGAAATAAACGTGCGAATTCCAGACCTGAATTTTGTGCTTGTGATGGGGAACGATATGACTGTTTTCCTGGAAAAATAGTTACGGAGATTTAAAGCAGCATGTTTTTGTTAAATAAACAGTTAATTACAATTTTCAAAATGCCTTCTCGTGCTTAAGCTTAGGTAACAAATACAGGTACCTTCTCAATAAACATAATTTCAAAGTCAAATTTATTGCAGATTCATTGTGAAGATTGCGTATTAAGAGCATAGCTAAACATCCAAGTAGCCTTTACAAGTACATAGTTCTCGATAAGAATATTAATCTAGCGCACTTAAAAGTAGTGCTTTATGCTTCCAACAAATATTTGTCATCTAAACATGCGTTGATTATACCCAACATAATAAAACATGGGCTTATCATTATTAGTCATTAAATTCTAGTGGAACACTGCTACATCAATATTTTTAGCCTGATTCATCTAAGCAGAGCCTGAGGCACTCCAATATGCACGAGGACACCAATTTTGTGGTTCTAATGCAACTCACGTCCGCCTCAACATTACTTCCAGTAAATGATAACGTACCAAGAGACTTTAGATGTATTACTGAGAATTATTTACTTTATAATATGGAGATACTATTTCAAAGCAAATATTATCATGAAAAATAAAAGTTACTGGAATGAGGGAGAACTGATAGTGATATTATAAAGCAACAGTGTCTATAATTAAAAACCGAAAAAAAAACAGTTGCTTAAGCCCAAGAAATACAACTTAGAACAAATCCGGTTTATTGATCAGAAATCACATAATTCGGATGAACACAAAGTGTTGGATTCGTACTAGCATCCATTTCGATAAGAACGTGGTCCTCCGTAACGAGTCGACGAATGATACGCTTGCAGATGGTTCGTTGCACTAACAAGTCTTCCTCAGACTGTAACTCACTTTCTATCATTTCAAGATACCTGAAATAGTACAAAGCAAATTATCAAGATAAAAATGTTTTTTATCATAGACTTCAACGAATATATGTCAGTTATATCAACGCTTAACCATGAACATTTCGCGATTAAGCACCTGTGTAAAACAATATCAATATAGGGGCAACCAGTAAATATGAGTAGCTTTCACGTTAACAAAACATGAAACACCACTCATCTACCCCATGTCTTAAAGAATAGCATAAGGTGCAACGGACCAGTCAACTAAGCTGTCTTCCTTAACTCCTTCATATTCTTCATCACCAATTTTCTCTTCATCAGCCCTCATGTGCAGCACTAGCATATCGGCAAGTCTCTTATATTTTTCGAAACTTATCTTTAACTTCGATGAGTCGACCTTTGAAAAACCCAATACTTAAATTACGAAATACTCCAATAAGACATAGAAATTAGCTATGTACCTTATTGATATCATCATCGGGATCTACCATACGATCATTCTCTTTATCTTCAACAGTCACAATGGGATCAACATCAAAATCATCATCTAGAGCAATATCAGGTTGTTCCACTCTAAAAAAAAAGTTCAAATTTTTGAATAATTGAAACAACAAAATTTTTATAGTTACCTTATGATAGATTTATTAAGGAGTTTTGAAGCTTGATTAACATGATCCACATTGACCTGAAATATTACAAAATCTTGTTAATGTATATTTAAATAGTAAGCAATTTAGAATTAGACACCCTTCACAAAGCACAGTAACTAACCTGAGCAGCACAATGCAATCTGGCAAGAGCCTCCGAAAGACGTACTAATGATTCTAACTGGCGAACTGTTATTCTCCATGATGAGGTTGCAGCATTATTACTGTCAGTCATTCGTAAACGTTTGTATGAAGTTACCAAAGCCTCTGCAGCTGCAGCACTAATCTATGATAGGAAATGTATACAAAAACAGTCTAGTCACAGATATATTAATAAATCAAAATGTATCACAATAATTTTACCCTAGGTTTAAAACATTTTGCAAACATGATGTATTTATGAATGTCGTCGGTTGTATATTTGGTGTTTCTTGGTTGCCTGCTACTAATCGATCGATGATTTTCCAAAATACGTCGTGCTATTGCGTAATCGACTAGCTGAATTAATATCTTATAAATATATTCAGTGAATTAATTCATGTAAGCCTTAATACTTTAAAACCCCACCTAACCTCATTACATTCATCCACAAGAACGAAGAAAAGGTCGAATCTGCTCATGATAGGAGCAGTCAATTGTACATTATGCTTTAGAGGCCTGGATCTGTCGTATCTACCTCCAACTGGATTTGCCGCAGCCAAAATAGAAGCTCGTGCATTTAAAGTCGCCTTTACTCCAGCCTGAAACATAACTATCTATATATTAAAAATAGAAAAGACTACCTTAAGTAACAGTAAGAACTAAGATATACGGTATTGCAATTGTAAAATAGGATATTCCCACTTTTAGCATATCACTTTTAATTAATCAAATACCTACCCTTCTAAAGGCTTCTATAGAATAAATACCTAAAGTTAGTTCATTATTTCGCTCTTCATAAAACGTCATCATTGTGAATACGCGATTTTAAAACTTTCCTACTCTATATACCTTTGTTATGCTAATAGTCTGTTGTTCCATAGCCTCGTGGATGGCAACCTGGTCCTTTGGATCCATCTTATCAAATTCATCAATACAACAAACACCATTATCAGCTAGCATTAAGGCTCCTGCTTCAATCACAAATTCAAAAGATTCTTCATCCTGAAAAAAGGGATCATGATATTTAAAGACCGACATCCTTATACTCGACAAAAACCACAACGAAGGATATTTTATTCTATTATTAATACTTTTACAACAGCTGCAGTAAGTCCAGCAGCGGAAGATGCTTTTCCAGATGTGTAAATGGCACGCGGACAGAACTCTTCAACTGTTCTAAACAAATGTATCATTGAAAATTAATTCAATGTTAATGGCATTAAAATCAATAGGTACATACTTTAAGACCTGACTTTTCGCTGTTGATGGATCTCCCACAAGACATATATTGATATCTCCACGAAAAGTAGTCCCTTCACTCTTACTCTTCTTTGCTACCCCTCCAAATAACATAAGCAGGACACCCAGTTTTATCTGATATTTAAAAAAAAACTAATCATATTAAGCTTCTTTCTACCTGTAAATTGATCATTATTTATTTTACCAACCTCATCATTCCCATATACATTGGGAAAGAGACTCTTAATTAGATTCTCTGCTATATCCTTGTCCTCACTCATCTCCTTTAATTTCCTATGCTCATCAGGTACCATACGCTTCCAGAGCTCGACATGATCTACATCTTCATGCGAAAAATCTTTTCCACCAAACTAGAAAACGTGATGAAATCTCTAGTCTAAACGGAATGCAAATATCGCAAATACTCAACCTTTGTGTTGTTAGATTCCACGTGGCAAGCAAGAAAAGCCAATTTATAGCTTAAGTCTCTCACTCCAAGCGCTTTCAATCCTGTTATCCCTCCGTCCTTTTCAGCAGCTCTACCACGGTTTCCATTCGAGGTTTCAGCACGAAGCCCTATCAAAATTTAGTCAATTTATTGAACAAATCGATAATATTTTCCAATAGAAATATTTGTATACTAACCAGGTGAATTCATCTGAGCAATATCAGGAATAACTATAAGTGTCCCAGTGATAAAGCATTTGTCCCCTGGTTGCACTGCCTCTACCATTTCTCCCCTAACAATAACATCAAAAGTACGTGGGATTGACCCTCGTGGCAATTCTGCTTGTGTCTCCTAAATCAAATAAAGTCTTGTATACTACATCATTGTTTAAGCCTGAATAATCTAAATGTAAAATTAGACATACAACGAAATAGGGTTAACAGACAAGCCTACCTGAATACGAATCTTCTGAAAATCAACAAAAGACGAATCATCAACGTCTAGACTAAACCGTGTCCTATTCATGCACTGCGGATTAACGCACCGTGAAGGCTAAAATAGGTTTGATTATTTCAAGTTAGTATTAATAGAAATATCATAATTTTTATTGAGCAATGAAAGTTTACCTGGGTGTACCTAAACTGTTGAAGTACATTCCTTGTTGTGACTCCACAATCCTCACAAACAAAAGTTGCTCGACTTAACTCAGGATGTACTGTATGAGTTCTCACTATTTGTCCGGATATACATACCATGGCTCCAATTTTATCAGCCGTAAGCTCACGCACCTCAAATTTTAAACCGATATCCTATTATACCCAATTGGTTATAAAGAAACTATAGTAATTGTCGATGTTATTTAAAAATGATTATAGTTTACAGTGCATTTGTTCTCCAAATTGGTGAATGAAACATATAATTCTTTCTTGTGCATTCTTTGCCGTTCACCATCGTCTGCACAATTATCAATGGTCGCCAAATGAAGAGCCTCACAGATAAAGGGATACAGCCTGAAAAAGATAATCCCCTACGCAGCATGTTTAAAAAAACCAGCATAAAGAGCAGTAATCGAAGTAGTCATAAATCCCATACACATGTAACTGCAAATGCGTAATTAAGTCCAGAGAGAAATGGAATCACTTACCTATAGAAGTGCATTTCAATTGGCTCGTACAGTGTAACGCTGTGGCTGTGTACATGTCTCATATCCACATACAGGGTGTTCCTTTCTGGTTGAATAAGATCTCCGATTGCTTTCTTATAGATTTTCTCACCATTTTCATCACAGTATCTAAACTGAATAATCCTTATAAAACCAAAAAAAAAAATTTTTACATTTTTATGCCATCATAAATGAGTTACTGCACGAGGTAAGTAAGATAACAAGAGCCAATTTATAGACGTAAAATTCAAGAAATTAGATAACTAACTCATTAATGAAACGTGTAAATTCAGCTTGAATTCGGACACCCATAACATCTTCAATTTGCTGAACTAGGCCACCCGCTATATTATCCATTTCAACCTTAAGTCAAAGTTTCCAAAAAAAAACGAGACATAAATTGGTGCCTTCGTGCATTCAATATAACTACTTAGAGTACCACTTTTATCTAATCGTAAACACTAAAGAAATAGTATGATAATTTTTTCACCCGTTTGTATTCGGTGAAAAGTATGAAGTTTCATAATCATTAGTCTTTTAAGAAATTCCGACTTTTAACGGAATTAAGCACATTAACTCTAAATAATAGTAAAAATTGCCGAGAATTAAACAATAAACTACCAAAAATGGTGTTCCATACACTAACTATAAGATACTGACTGTTTTAACTATCACTTTCGCGCTCAACCCTCACTTAAAACGTAATTTTTCGCGCGCGCTGAAATTTTGTATTAGGGCACAGGAAAAATTACTCACTTCCAGATCTTGTTATTTTGCAGTTAAACAAATTTTGGGATACTGTAATAAAGGAGGCTTCCTCTATAATGTCACCTAAATAGGTATTCACAAAACTATCGTAAAACTACTTCACTGCAATTACATATCCTTTTTGTAGTCACTTCTCCTATTATAACTAACATATCATACAAAAAGAAAAATATATATGAGTATAAGTGTCAGTGTCAATTAAACACTGTATAACCCGTAATTGTGACTTATGAAGCTGCTAAACAAATAGAAATGGGTTGTATTAAGTCATTTAGATATTTTTTAAGCCTATATCTAACTGGTGTAATGTATTAGTGAATAACATCAACGTTTGCATTTCTTTTGGTTTCGAGCAAAATAGGGTTAACTCTGATAGCTAGTCACACGCTACTGGACTCCCGATTAGCAGTGAGATTGTTGGATACGCTCCCAGATTTCTTCTCAATTCTTTATATATTCTTATATTCTAGTATATAATAATGATTGAGGTTAATATAGGTGCACTTTTTATACAACTTATACTTTGGTTTTTCTTACCATTTCCAACGTTCCATAGTAGCTTGTTTATATTTTTTATTTTAGTACATAAATCTTGGTCTGTTCTCAACACTACTCGTTTATTCATTAGTATTTTTTACTACATTGAAGTACCCTATGTTCCATTCCCCTTGTTCTATTGACGTTATGCTGGGAAAGCTAGGAAGCGCCGGAAAAGAATGGAGCTGTCTAAGCAAATAGAGCTCCCGGCTAGTTACCCCATCCAATCGACATTTCGACACAGTTTAAATTATCCAAACACTTGCTGCACTATCTCAATATTTAAAAGTGATTTTTCACTTCCATTTATATTTTCGATAGTTGCTAAATTTGTTTACAGAGACTTTGATTTAATGCGATTTTTTTAAACTAATTATCTGTGTATGAAGTTTATTGGACTTGTGATTTTCAGTTATAATATATAGATAATATACAATTTATTACTAATTTTAACTCTGACCCTGGAGATTTCATCATTTTCATGAATGACAGAAAAATCTTGTTCGAGAAAGTGATTGAGGGAATGACAATAATTAGCTAATCATATAATTTAACGCTAAATCTTTTTTCAATTTTAGGTTTAGGTAGTATTGTATCATCATACTGAGGATCTTAACATCCATTCCATATTAGGTGTCAGCTTACACTCACATTCCGCATGAAAATCTAAAATCGTTTTCCCAACGTATATTGTGTTACCATATTTGCCTTATAATTAGTTGAGGTGTTGTATTTCAGTATAATTGTAAAGAATAACGTGATAAATTGTAAGGATACCAAATGTATCACTTAAATTGTTAGTTTCTGTGTAATATGACAATTAACACACGGCCACCTAGGAATCTAAACTCAACTTTTATAAAAGAATAATACAACCCCAATAGTCTAATATTACATAGTACATGACTTCATAGACTTGAGATTAGGTTGGATTGTCTTCGATAAAAAAACCAAGACGTTCTGGATTGAATGGGAACTTCCCACGCATTCAACCGTACTCATGTTTAATGAGTCAAACCTGGTGCACATAGGCCCTATATATTTACCCTCTTATATAATTGTAATTATGCTAGTCAGTATGATTTTCCGTTCATTCTCGTAATCTTATTATTCCTCTATCTCTTTTATATACTTATTTTCTTCTTATCATAGCATTTTTAGAGTAATTTAGAACAACACCTTCAAGTATATGCGTGATATTGGAAACTAGCACCGTCAGTGTTTCCTTGGTAGGTATGATTAATCGATTCGGTTCATTAGTTATCGATTTCATCAGTATGTGTGTAACTAAATATCGTTCTTTAACCAATGTTTATAATTCTTTAGTACAATTATAGAGGTGAAAATAATTCAATTTTTAAAACTTCACTATTTATTGAATGGAAAGCACTTAATAGTTTAAGCCAATATTTGTTGAAAAATTTTCTTGAAACACCCATTTTTTGCTTCTAAAAAATCGTTCAGTTGTTATTTGGAAATTCACTGTAATTAACGCTTTTCAAGTTTGCAATAGACGGTTTTATTATACATACAAATAAATATTTAATAAATATTTACTTATTTATATAAATTTTATGCCACTCTAAAACATACTATTTTGTAGTTCATATTGTATTACTTGAAATATATTCCTTTATAATATCCACCTAAGGATCTAAATTCTCAATGTTTATAAAAGAATAAACTCATTTCTGTGCATGAGACCAAGGAATTATCTATTTGTTTTATTTACCATCATTAAGGTTTAGAAAGTTATATAAAATAATCTTAATCTAGTTTCAGAGAGTAGAATATGGGTAAGAACTACAAGAATGGCGGCTATCAGTACGGCTACACACCGGCGCCCGCCGCACCTACAATGGAAATCACTATAAATCAAGTTAGTGTCCGACTATAATGTGATACACAATGCGTTATTTTAGACCCTGACTATAGGACTTTAACATTTCAGCGTAAAATTTATAAAATCACATTGGTAAGAGGTAGTATTATATAGTCTACTCAATCGCAGTAATTTTCTTGAATCTTCCAGTATCTGTATTTACTTTTATCATAGAACGCAGCATCGGCTACTCATTCCCCTTATGCAACAAATACTGTGCCTACCCGTCCTCCTCCACCTAGCAGTGCTCCTCTCTCGCCACCCTCTTACAATTACATTCAGCCTGCACACAACCCAATGTGGTTTGATCGATTTCCAAGAAGGGAAAATAGGGGGATGTTTCGATTAGCACTTGTAGAACTAATGCTTGCCGGTTAGTTATCTGGTATATACTTGTTATTTACCTATATACAAAGTGGATACAGGAAGAACCAATCTGAAATGTTTGTGATTTTGTTAGAACAACATAAATTCTCATTTAAAGGCGTTTTTATGAACTTAATAGTACTGTTTTTTGATCACATTAACCTCAGTGAGATATATTATGCCTCAAATGCGCATTTATTTTGTAAAACGATTAGTAGTTTTAATAACTTTAGGAGAAAGTCACGAAATTTTCATAATCAGTTCTTTTAATGTGTTCTGTATATAAGTATATACTACTAAAAATTGATATGGATTTATGAAAGATAATAAATAAAATAAAATAGATACAGTACAGTGCAGGAAAATATTCAAATTTTTATTCAAGTAGATTTAGTCCACTATTTTAAGCACACATTTCAGCTGTAATTCTTGGTGGTGGTATCTGGTGTTATCGAGACACTTCAGACTATTGTCCTTATTATTCTGCTATATGGACTTCAGCTATTTATCTCATCAACTCTTTAGTATGTTTAGCTAAATATTTGTTCTCTAACATTATAAGTAACAATGTAACTAAAACTTAATTACATAGTTTCTAGGTTGGTAGTGCAGCGGCAAAAATAGGGACGATCAATTTGTATATGGCACACCTAGTTCTCTCACTTGTTTCAATCATGATGTGCTTTGTGAGCGGGGGTCTTAGTGCAAGGTGAAATACGCTTTCACTGTTTTTTAAACCCCGACTTTAGGATGGTCTATTTTTTGTATATAACTCATTCATCCCACAGTATTGTCGCCAGAAAGAGTAATTTTCTAATTTACATTTTAAGTGTTTAGAAACTGGGTTTTGGTTGGTACTTACCACCATCCAAGGATTGATCGCGATGAAGCCTTCTGTCTACTAGGAGAACACGATACTAGTCGGTAAGCTTTTTGTAAAAACATTATATAGTTACAATGCAGTAGAAAATATAATAATTAGGAAGTAAGAGCGGGGTTTATTATAACACTTCAGAAAAATTCCATAATTCTTAATATATACTGATGCATACTTAGTACCACTCAAATCAGGATTCATTTTAAAAATACCTCCCGGTAAGAAAGCTATTTAATGCAGTTCTTTTCAGAATCTCATATATTTTTTCCCATATGGATAAGTATGATTTTGCTAAATGTCTTTGGCAACTGAAAGTTGGAGTAGCAGTCAACTCTGTGCAATTTGTGATAGCCGCCATAGAAGGTGAATGAAAAGCCAAAATATTTTATGATTGTAACAACTGTAGGCAAAAATTTTACCGTGAAGTGTCATATTTTGCTCAACATTCCCTATATATCACGTAACAGTCAATGTTTAAAGCAATGAAAAGCAAAAATGCAAACCATCCTTCAAAATACTCGCTTGTTAAAATAAATCTTAATAGAAAATAAAATGTTATTGTACTACGTTCTGTAACAAATATGATCCAAAATTACAGTTATATACTATCATGTCAAAACATTAAAGGAAAAAGGCAATCATTTCAGTACTTGTTTAAAAACTTTTACATCCGATATAAACACTTTTTTTAGTGTTACTCAATTCGCTTTCTGCAATTCTGTGTATGAAGAGAACTTGCACATCTTGTATATGACGCCATAATATAAATATTCACATTTCATCGTTAAGATCCAGTGAGTGTTTGTAAAGCTTTTGTGTTCAAAAGAATTGGTGTAATTCCTAACAGTTTTCATACTGTTGACATGTCGATACGATATTATTCATATTTTTAGTGGAAGAAATGGAGCACTGCAGTCATTTTTCATTTTTTCTCTACCCTCTTGCTTTTACAGTACTTGTGAAGTGAACTAAAGTTTTTTTGTGCCACTCCTCCAACTAAATGGTTGTAAGTGTGCAACGCTACAACGATTGATATTTTCTTGCAATAATAATGATTACTATTATTGCTAAATAGTAGGGTAAATCGTTTGAAACTCAGAAGTAATATAATATGTAGAAAGATACAAAATAATGTATAATTAGGTATATTAAAAGGTAGGCGATTTGGTTATGAGGTAACTTCTTTATGTTACTTTGATCGCTTAAGGAAATGTGCATTTTGTCACTGATTTAAGCTGTCGCCTAAATAGAGTATTAATAAACGCTTGTACATTAGATTGTATCGCTACTTAATTAAGTACTAACTTTAAGTAAGTCCGAATCCCATAAATGTACGTGCCAATAACCATAGTTTATGTTTACCACATATTCCTCAAATGGGTCCAACATTGCTTTTGAGCTTCATATTTTAGTTTTGTTAATAGGAGACTGCATTGGTACCAATAGTGGCTTTAAAGTCGTTGTTACCGTTGATATTTAGGTCAAGTCCAGCTGGCAGTATTTTCTAATGCATAAATATTCTATATTTCGCATTAATCTTAGTGCATTTCAATGTGCATTCGTTGAATTGCTTTGTTTTGAGAATGTGTATTTTTCGTATTGGATGAGTTTCTTACGTAATTTCAACTCGTGTTATATTAAAAGTTTCGACATTTCAATTTGTGTTGCATAAAAACATGTGTAAGTTGGCAACTTCGTTTCCCGAGTTATTTCGTCATGGATTTTTGAAAGTAAATAGTGCAACAAAACTCGCCAAATAAGATTAATTGGATGATGGTTGCCTANAGTACTATATATGGGGTAAAATCATGCTTAAGGCACTTGGCTAGCAAAATGCAATTACACACTATTTCACAAATACTATAATTATGGTCAAGACTCAACTTCTTACAATGCTTCTATATAATTCCATCTGAACAGATTTCAGGAAGTTGAGTTCTACGACAGTTAATTTCAACATAGTGTCCACAGTTAGGTTCATACTTTCTATCAAATGTTCATTGTTTTCTTTTATCAAATTAATTTATTGCATTAGTTGCACTAAGAAATGCTCAATTAAAAATGTATTAACCACTTATTTAGGTAGATATACCTCGAAGGAAATGTTAATTGCGATATAGAAATTTTATACGCATTTTTAAGTAGCCAAGAGTTTTAATCAATGAATTCAGTAGTCTAGTACTCCTGTCATTGTTTTCGTTCTTCTTAAATAAAAACATTTGAAAGCCATAAGTTTTCTTTAATAAATTATTGTCTACCAATTGTATTATCGCCTTCTGAGCTCTCTCCCCATATAGTAACTCCAATTATTGACGTCATCGGGGCTACTGATGTAAAGTTATCCGTTCTAAGTGATTCCAAGCCATGAAGAGTATCTTCACAACTAGGAGTCTGGAAACTTATGTCTACACTAGACTGAGTAGAATATTAAGAACCATTCATAATCATGTAATGATGATAACATACAGAGTCAGTAATAATGGAACTACAGGACTCTTCACATTCCAATTCACAGTTTTTCAACAGACTTTGTTCCTGAGTTTCTGCAAAATTAGGTCACGAAATTATTTTTTTTCGCAACTTTATACACTCATTTGTTTTGGTAATTTATAATAATAAGATTAAATAATGTGTAGACATTTTAGTTTTTTACTGCAATAATCAAACGGACAGATGATGTACTGCCAGAATTTAGCGACGAAAACTAGAGAAAATTAAAAATTCTTCTATAGTTAGAGTATATTTGGTTAAGAAGATGTACGGAACATCAAATTTATTCAAACCTTGATGGCTATAGGAGATGTATAACATCATGATAAGTCTTCATTCCGATGAAATTTTGTGGAGAAAAATAATATAAATAAGGCATTAAATAAATAGAAGAAATACATACAACTCAAATATTGATTAGTATAACTGCTCTAACCAGTTCTAGCAATTCAGTGCCGCATACAACATAAAAAGAATATTGTGGAAAATGATATTTTTTTAACCGAAATAGATTTTGAATCTATTTTACTCGAAAATAAATAGTATTAAATCTAAAGCCAAATTATAAAAATCAGATTATCACTATTTCAATGGTCATTTAAAAAAATTAAACTCTGATGTAATTTCATGTATCCATTTTCCTTATAACTCTAGAATTTCGTTTACACATCTAACCGAAATTTTAAGCAAATTTTTATTAAGCGAAATAACAGTGAACTAGAAATGTTAAGTAGGTGACTTATATTCTGTAGAATGTTAATTGCTTATGACTATTCACTAGTAATTTCAGGGCTTACATTTCTATGACTTATAGGTACTATTGCTAGTAATTTTTAGAAATTTAAATGTACCCACCACTTGTAGACTTTTTATCAATACTTTGCCAATTATATTTTTCGCTCATAGATGAGGTAGTTTTCAATTGCGATTTTTTACTGCCTTTAAATATACTTCCTGGAAATTTTCGTGATATCTCTGGTAAACAGCATTTATAAAATTTATTCGAAATTAATAAGTTGTATAATAAGAGCATTACGCAAAAACTTATTTCCTTTACTGTTGTCTCTTCTTGCAATACTTTTCTAAGCTTTATTTGTAGAACGAATGCTGATAAATATTCTTAAATACTTACCTTTAATTTTCTGAATATTTAAACATTCAAATATGATATAAGTTGTTAGCGTGGCTGTAATAATGAGCACTGCAACCAGCATCGAAGCAAAAAAGATGAAAAATAAAAGCAATCATGTTACATAATTTAATATTTCAGTATTGTAAGATCCAGTTTTTATTAGTAATAAGTGAGCTGTCATTTAATATCCACATTTAGCTTAAATCTATTGCAATTTAACATGTCACGTTTTGATAAGAACATTGATTTTACTTTCAGTTCACAGTGACTTCGTCCACATTTTCTCAGCACTTATATCATAATTAACTTGTTTGAAATTTATTACGCTTTATGTTACTATTATATCACAAATTATTTTAAAATGGGTTTGGAACAGATCTATTGATTACGCCTAGTTTATAATTGAACAGCTTCAAATTTGTATGAAAGTTTCTGTAATGCATACTGTAGCACGTCTTTAAATCTACATAATTATGTCGGACGTTACATTTGATATATACTATGAAAGCAGATCAATACTAGGAAGAACGCCCTTCATCTTAATAGATCTTTGTCAGACATTCCTAGCTCCTTCTCAAATATTTTCAATTGATTCATGAATCCATCATTTGGTCGAGTCACTGGAAATATAACTTAATATTCAAGACATTATAATATTATATAGTATATTATTTCCTTTATATTTTTATATTTAATGCGAACGTAAATTGGAGACATCACGATAATAAACTCCATTTTCATTTCATTACCCGGTCGAACAGCTTTCACAATATCTAAAGCTTCATTAAGAGTTCGTCGTTGATATTTCATCAAGTAGGAAATTACAAACGTAGAAGACCGTGATACTCCAGCGTTACAGTGAACGAGGATCTAGAAAATTACTTCTTTTTAAACACTTCTAAAATCCTTATGTAATAGATAATTGAAACATAGTGCGGCTTAAAATGGCGGAAATTTGAAGAACCCAACTAAATATACTATAGATGAATTCTTAGAACCACAGCGTTCGCATTTTACTTGCTGTATTGGTCTAGTAACTTCCCATTTAACTTAGTATATCACAAATAAAAATTTATTGTTAGAATTCCTAAGCCTAAGTTGTTTAATATATACAGTATGCTCAGAAATGACAAATTTCTTTCTTTTCTATTCCCAGACTTAATCACTTTTTCTCCTGAAATAAGACGAGTCCTAGAATCTCTAGTACTACTTTCGCATCTATTCCCCAGAAATTATATTTATGTCCCCTTCTTCCAACAATCTAGTAATCGGAAGAATTATGGGTAGCTCGTAAAATTCTATGAATTTATTATAAGGCCTTATAGTAACTGCCTTTAATATTATGAAATTTTTCCTTTAAATTACTAGAATTTTGTAGTTTTTTCTTAAATTAAGAAATCAAGAACTTCATAGTGCTGCTAATCTGCTGTTTATTACAACAAAAGTCTTGACAGGTTAGTTTCATTTAGAATTTAAAATTTATCCATTAAGAGAATAAAGGGAATTTGTGTTTCCTAACTACTACCTTTCCTCCATGGTCAATGCAATCCTTTATATAGCTATGGACAGAGTTGAAATGGTGTAAAATATTTTGAGATGGCAAATCCAGCAGTTCCAGTCGTAAATAATGAAACTTTGAAGAATAAAAGTTGCATACTCCTGTGGCACAATTAATGATATGAGTAATACCTTCATTTTTCAAGATAGTCAAATCCATTGCAACATCCTGGCTTCCTAAATATAGAACCAAATAGTTTAGACCAATGCCTTGGCTTTAAGATTATAATCTTGTGTATGTATGAATTTGTGCATTTTTCATTAACAGTATTTTTCTTTGAGCAAAATAGACGAACCAAGATAAACCCCATCCCAAATTTTAGCCAACTGCAGATCGGGATTGTTGTCTATAACAAAACCTGATCTTCGAGCTCGTTCCACTTTCTTTTTTCGCCGATTAGATATTGAAACATCCTTTTCTTAAAAATCAACTTTAGTCGGTATCACAATAATATTTTTCATGTAATGTTCAGATTGTTCAACTACTTCTTTAACTATTGTATATTCTTTCCTTAGAAAACCTTTAAGAGTGAGCATTTTATCAGTAAAAATCACTGGATACATAAGTTAAACTATGGACTATTTTTAAAAAATGTGCGCAGATAATGTCCACTTCCACTAGAATTATTAGTTAATAATAAAAATTACTGCTATCAGTCGTAACCATTATTATTATTATGCCACAAACCTTTAAGACATCTATTAAAATTAGATGAATCTTGAATTAACTCGAATTCTCCATTTTTGTTCCTTTTTTCTTCAAGTTCCTGACCATTCTCGAGTACCACACTTGTAACATTTGTGTTCGCATATTATAAATTTAAATAGATACCAATATAACATAAATAAACTCACATAGTTTTGGTTGGTTTAAGGAGTTTCGCTGCGGTTTGAAGACGTTCTTTTAATGACATGAGAATATTCTTAACATTGAAAAATACTAAGCATTAAAGAAAAAAGAATGTGCTCCAGCTTAAATATATCTGTTTAGGACCAGAAACGCTAACCGTTCGCCGGTGGATGCGGCATAGTTTGCACTTGCTTGTCGGCGGCAAAGTGATGTGATGCTTGTTTTATTTAGAATTTATTTCTGAATACTACGTTATGATGTTTCCTCTATTCACTTATTTTTCTTATGGAAAAATAATCATGATACCTATGAAAGTTTTCAATTTAAATAAATAGTGACACCCAAACGTTTATTTGTATCTTTTATTAAGTTGTAGTTAATTAAATAGTTTTTATAAGTTAAGAGCACCTCATCTATTGCTCATTTTTATTTTTCAGGTTAACTAGTGATTACATAACTAACACTGATTATTAAAACTAAATCTGTTCTAATATAATGACATTGGAGAACGGGAATTTGAGGAAAAAAAGTACTTGTTCTTCACCAAATAGTGTACGAACAAGATATGGAAATAATCTAAGGATTACAGTTGCTGCAAATCAGGTTGGAGTTCTTTATTATTAACAGTATTTATGTAATTAAATGAAGGCAGATCACTTATACTTTATGAATTTCAGATTTTAATATTTTAACATGGAAGGTTTACACCTTAATTTTTAAAGACTTTTTATAAAATTATTAACGAATATATGGCAAAAAATAGTGTAGAAATACGGTTGATATAGATTTTATTTGACATATAATGTGCTAAGTAGCTGGCAAAAGAACTATTAATTTTATTACATATTAAGAAAAGTGCTTATTTAGGGTGGTAGAAAGTACATGGAAGATCGTGTACAGATTGAGACATTTAGAAGAGAGGATGGCTCAATAAAGTTCACGTTTTTGGGCGTTTTTGATGGACACGGAGGTGCAGAGGCTAGCGAATACGTCAGGATGCATCTTCTTAACAACATTATGGTATGATGGATATACGTAAAATTAGTCTTTTTTCTGATAGCCTGCTTTTTTCTTTTTCTTTTATTTTCTATATGTATTATGATTTTTAGAGTAGTGATTCATTTGATTCAAACGATGACGATGAATTTCTTGAGGCAATTCGATTGGGGTTTTTAATGACCCATCATATGATTTGGAAGGTTGTACGTGAGTGATCTAATGTTTACATAGGCATATTTATTTTCTTTATGTTGCTATTCTAAGTGTATATTTTATAAACAATTTTTAGCTGAATGGCCTCCAACAGCATCTGGTTATCCAAGTACAGCTGGAACAACTGTTAGCGTTGCTTTCATCAAAAATGGCAAACTTTACACTGGTCATGTTGGTGACTCTGCTATTATTCTTGGAAAACGAACGTGTAAGCGTATGTGTTGTTAAATTAAACATTTTTTTTCTTAGACTCGGTACTTCATTCTAATCTAAATTTTTTAAGTCAAGAGTATTCATAACCAGCTGGTCCCTGAGCGACTAACAGTTGATCACAAACCTGAGAATGAAGAAGAACAGGCTAGAATCCGTTTAGCTGGGGGTTCGGTAAGTATTGGTGGATCTTTGTGTGGTGTCTGGATATATACGCATATATAATCAAAATCAGTTTTCTTTTGCTTTTATATGCTAGATTTTATAATGATGAGTTTTGGGTGGCTATGAAGAGCGGAGTGACGAGAGTTGTCTGGACCCGTCCACTGAAAGGGCGTGGAGGTCCTGTGAGACGAAATTCCCCAACTGAGAGTATCCCATTTCTCGCGGTTGCTAGGAGTTTGGGTTAGACTACTTTGATTGTGGGAGAGTATTAGATTTTGTTACTTGATTGGCAATGATACATTAGGTGATGTCTGGTCATACTGTGAAACAACTCAAGAATTTGTCGTTTCTCCAGATCCTGATCTTTCAGTTAGGGAATTAACAGGTATGACTATGTGCAAATATTTTCAATACCTTTTAATATTTGTAGAAACGTCGGAATGCTTAATAGATCTGTTTAATTTTTAGCTGAGGATGCTTGTTTGATATTAGCATCGGATGGCCTTACTAACGTTATGGCTCCTCTTCAAGTAACGATGATGGTTGATGAAGAAGAGGGCTTATCAAAGAGAGCAGCGGAAGCTCTTGATGATGGACTGGTTAGATAAGCTCCAGAAGAAATTGTATACTAGATATTTTTACTTTTAAAATGTTTTTTTTAGAACCGTGAGAAGCATACGAATCATTCGAGAGTACTTGTCGCCAATTCTCTTCGAAACTGGCGAAATTTGAGGGCAGATAATATTTCAGCAATAACTGTAAGGAAGTTCAATATTTTATTCCTCTTACGAAGCAAATTTCAAAAGGGGTGATTGCTTGTTTTCAAAAATGAATCTCCATGTTCAGGTTATATTTGACTCTCCATTTTCTGAGCTTTGGGATGATGAAAGCTGTGTCGAAGAGCGTATTGATGACAATCAATCAATTGATAAAGTTTTAATAGAAGATCCAGAATGTATGATTCGAATTAGTCCTGAAGGTGCTCAAAAATTGGCTACGTTTCGTACACCTATAATTTACCAGGGTGCTCTTGATGCTAACTTTAGTAGTAAGTTTTATTATATAAGTATTTCAAATAACATTGTTTACTTACTAATATAACAATCTAGCGGTGAATTATCGGGGACCTGGCTTTATGACTCACGAGGAGGAACAAGAACTTGAGGAGAAATACAATGAAATGATGAAGAATGGTAAAGAAGGTGATACTGAGGTATGTTTTCTTTTATAAATTAATGATAAATATATTTAATGGCACTTTCTTCCAGAAACATGTTCGTGATACCACTCCGGATATTGCAAATGCTTCTGAAATTACTCTTATGAACACTCCACCCAGCGTAAAGAAGCCGGAAGCTACAACATTAACTCCGGAAAAAGTGAGCTTTAAGGTATGTTTACTTCTTCTTATATTTACTCTATTATGAATATATTATATTCCCTTTACTCTCAGTCACCTATCACACGAGGATCTCGATCACTGAAACGAGTGAGCGGACCGCAAATTCTGAATACTTTGTTGGAGAGTGAGAAAAAACAAAAATTAGAATTGGAGAAAGGACTAATTAAAGAAAAGGTATAATAAAATAATCAAGTTATGCTGTAAACACATGAAATCATGATTCTTTATTTCTATAATACTTGAACTCAGGTTTTAAATGAGAGTTGTCTTATGAAAGGAGCTCAACTTTCCAACTCAAATTCAATTAGTTACACCGTGGATGACTATGAAGGAACGGATGAAGAAGAGCCCATAAAGATGAATTCGACTAAAATGACGAAGATTAAAGTTTGTTCTATTATTAGAACTTTTTCTTAAGTCTTACCTTTTATTTCCTAGTAGATAAAATCTTTAAAGTCCCCTGATGCTTCATCAAAAACGCCGAAGACCAGTAACAGTGATTCAAAAGCTAAAATAGAAAGAAGAATTACCAGGAGCATTGCAAGAGTTCCAAATAAAGTAGGTCGAAACCGTTTTTAAGTGTAGCATTAATATGAATGTTTAATTTCATCAGTTTGGTTAATGATATCTATTTAATTAGATATCTCCACGTCCTATAGCTATTGCTGTTCGAAAATCGGCTTCTTCGAATATCCCTACTGGTGTTACTTTAGCCACACCAGCTCAAAGAAGGGGACCTGCCAGAAGAGCTGTACTGGACGTTGAAAACAAGGTGTTGTTGCAGTATTTAACTGTCAGTAATTTAGAGGATGTTTGAAATTTATAGATGATGACACCATCGGGAACTCTAGATATTAAGATCCGAGTGGAAGGGGCAGCTAGTCCAAGTTACGGGATGATAACAAGGTATTACAGGTAGTGCTTATACTAGTATTCTATGGTGCTATAGTATGGTAGTTTTAGGTCTCGAGATCGTAGTTCAACAACATTATTGGTTGATGTCCGCACCCCCACTTCACAAACACTTCCTGAATATAACACACCTGCCAAATCACGAGTTTTACCATCAACGAGGAGTAGTCGGAAGCGTTCACGTCGAATAAGTCCGGGACCAAGTGCTGGAGTAACTCCTATCGTGCAGAGGCTTACTCTTGATAGTCCAGGTTTGGAATCACCACGACCTCGCATGAGAAGTGAACCATCAACACCTGCAAAGGTTCTGTTTTAAAAATTTACTTTCTATCTTTAATAATGGATTTTTAGAAATAACAACAGTCATGTTTGTCATTTGGAATTTTAAGGTAGCAGATAATTCGTCTCATATGAGTAGCAAATGGTCGTTATCTAAATTGGATGGTATTAGCACTGAGATAAAAATGGGCGGAACAATAAATGGCGAGCCACCATCAAAAATGCGACGTATTTACGGATTCATGCGAAGATTGGTTGGATTTGGTCTTGGTGCTCAGCAGTAGGGGAGGTATGAAACTCGAGAATTTAATTTAATTTTTTTTGCATTGTTCATTCACTAGACTTAATTAAGACGTATTTTAAGTATTTTCTGTGTCCTAAATGGAATTTAGGAATTAAATATATCACGTATTCTTTGCCATGGTTCCTAGTTGCTAAATGATGTTTTCACATTATCCTAAATTAGTGATTTATTACATTATAGGAGTTCATTTTTGTGATTATTATTTGTCTGAACACTAATTAATAAATAGCTACGAGTTTGTACAATCTAGGTTAAGAAGCCTAATAATGGCTCAATTTATTAAGCTCAGATCTCGCTATTATTCAATTGCTTCTTATTTTTTTAAAATTTGGATTTATGTTTATTGCTAAATGCTTTCTTCAGTTTTATAGAAGTTTGAGAGTGAGACATTTTTAAAAAAGTGGTCTTTCTAATACCATAATTAATCTCCTGCTACTTTATATACTGAAACTGTTTTGTTATATTTATGTGCTCAGTTCAACATTATTACCTTCGTATCTGTTTTTTCGGTATAATACCGTATAATCATTTTTCTCAGTAAGGCGTGTTGTTACTGTAATATTTGCTAAGATCTCGTTATGGTATTCTCTGATTTACCATTCATCTGATAAAATTTCAGAGAATACCATAAGGAAAAGAGCAAGCTCTTGGAGCACATTTATTGAGAATATTGTTCTCCATTTCATAGGATGCCACATTGATTTTTGTTTGGCTGTGTGAATATTCTTAGCCATTGATGGAACATTGTTCCTTCCCAAAAAAAATTTATTCATGTGAATATTTTGTTCATTTATTGCCATAAACGTCAATGTTGTTGGCTCCGAAGTACCTCTCTTTGGTGCATTAAAATGATAAAGTTTCATTTTACTTTACCTTTAAAAAAGTTGATGCGGTTGTATTCTATAGTATATTGGTTTAGCCAGCATACTAATTTTCGGAATAGTGGGGTACGACTCAAATTGTTATTTAAGTGGAAATAATTAGCAAAACTATGGCACTTCGTAATTCATTGGGTCCGATGGATGAAAGAGAAGGGGATTGGGAAACGTAAGTTTTAACCGAAGATTGTGATGTCAGATCATTTTTTGAAATCAGTAGTTATCTTCAAGTCGTGATCCTTGTGGACCAGTTATTATGTCTCATTGTACAACAAGAATGGATACAAGGCAGTTCCGCAATAAGTGGGTCATCGATCAATTCAGTGTTCAACAAGAACTTCTTCAAACTGGGGAGTATATATCTAGCTCGTCAGTTTTCTATTATTTTCCATAGTTGTTTCTTTTCTCTGCCTCTTTTTACTCTTTTTTTTTTTGAAGGAAGTTTGGTGATTCCCAGTATGAATTCTGGTTAAAGCTGTTTCCCTCGGGAAAAGATGAAGAATGTTCAGGATTTCTGTCACTATTTCTTCAGATTGTTAGTGAGTTAATTAATATTTTAGTTTATAGCTATTCATACTAGTTTTTCATACTTTTCGAATATTAAGAATGTCCGCAGCCGAAACTTCAATTCCGAGTGAACTTTACCGTGGAAACCCCCGAGGGACCTAGGGGCTGTGCACTTAATAAGAATGTGGTAACAATTAATCGGGGTGGTATCGTAACAGCAAGCAAATTCTTCAGTACAGAGAGTCTTAGGGTATGTAACCTTTTGTAACCTTTTATTTAAATGCTTTTATTCATAAAACATGTTTTAGAATCGATTAAATCGCTTCACTCCTGATGATACATTAACAATTGGGGCTGAGCTAACCGTTTTCGGGGAGAGTAGATCCAGCAAAGTACGATCATTTTTTTCTATGCATTCATACTATTTCATTTTTGGTTTATCATTTGAATTTTAGCAGGATATTGAACCTTTTGATTTCGATGAATATCTGGGTGATGATGAGCCTTGTGCAAGTAGTTCCATGTACGATTTTTCATCCGATAAAAGACTTAAAATCTCACCTCGATATATGAATGATGAAAACGGTCAGTGCTATCATGATATATATAGTAGTTCCAAGTAGTACTTGAATTAAAAACGGGTTTGTGTATAATAGTTAACTACTGTATTAAGAACAAAAGTTTGCCATCTTATTTTGTGTTGCTCTGCTAAACTATAAATTTTAGGGTCTCTTGGGAAAATGTTTGATACTGGAAATTTTTCCGACTTTGTAATTGTATGTGAAGGTCGTGAGTTTAAAGTACATAGATGCATTCTCGCTGCACGTTCAAAATTCTTTGAAGCTATGTTAAAAGAAGGGCATGAAGAGTGGCAAACTGGACGTGTACGTTTAACTACAACTAACAATATTTAAAGATATTGTTATTATTGAATTTTAAAGAGGAGTTAAATGAAATTCTGCTTTTTATTTTAGGTTGAATTGAAGGATATGGACTCAAATGTCTTAGAAGGTGTTCTTAAATATATTTATACACTTCAGTGTGCTGATGTGGAAGAGATGACCACTGAATTGATGTATGCTGCAGACAGGTAAAGCAGTGTAGAATATAGAATTATATGCATATGAAGTAATTGTGTATGTAAAGTTTAAAGATTTGCATTATATATTGTAAGAATAGTTCTAAATTGTTTGAAGTTTTAGATTAATGGTTGACGGTTTAAAAGCACGTTGTGCTTCATTATTGTCACGCGGCCTTACAATCGAAAATGTTTGTCTACGTTTACAATTGGCTGATAGTCTTCAAGTTGACCGATTATTCCGACGTGTTGTAGTTTTTTTTGCTCAGAATAGAAGTGAAATTCAAGAAACAGAGGTTTGTCTGAAAACCAAAACAATTTTTTGTACAGTGTGTAAGTTGTATTGAGATATTAATTTTGATATATATTGACTATAAAGACCATAATAGATGAAGGACATATGAAGAGTCAATTCTTTATAAAGTTTAAGACGTTTATGTCACTAAAACATTCATATAGTTGTAATAACGTAGGTATATTCGATACTTAGTGGTCCACGCTGTTCCCCAAATTATATTGTGGTATATTTATGTGTGTATTTGTGCTAATGTTGAAGTAAACATAATATTCTAGCATACTATACGTCTCATCGTTTAGGACTGGCGTGAGCTCAAGAGAAGTAATCCATCAATCGTAGCCAGAACTGTGGAGACAGCATGGGATTTATGGGAGCAGTATGTACTTATACCCAGTAAAAGAAGAAAGACTGGGAACTAGACCGGATAAATATATCTTATTGAATCACTACTGAAGTAGCATTAAGATATTTGTATTTTTATGGTTCTAGATATTTTTGACCTCACCTGTAACTGATTAATTTCTTAACTATAATGAGAATTATAGCGAACATCTGTAATTAGTAAATGATTATTTTGACGCGGGTTATCTCAATAGTTTTGATAAATGTCCGTACTCTAAATCAGTATTATTTGCTCACTTGTCCTCATGGATAGGGTTGCCATATCTCCTTCTTTGAGGTGGGCAGGCTAGTATTAAAGGGTGACAAAATTTGGTCTCACCGCGTATTATACAGTTTAATGACGTCAAACGGATTCGAGAAGAACGCATCGATTTAAGTTAGGCATGAATGTCAATGTGATTGTATCGTTGTGTTCGTATCGCTACACATTTGACAGTTATTGTTTGAAAGTCTCACTCATCCTGGAACTGTGGTATCGATTTGTATTGGCAGCTTAAAAAAGAGATGTCACGAACTATAGTATAAATTATTAGATTTCCTTGCACGTTTATACTTGAATTATTAGGAATATGTACATTTGTCAAGTGATTAAATAGCGCTCGTAGTATTTTTTATAATAATATTTTTACTCTTTGTTCAGTATCGTGTAAATAATTATGAAAATTAATATTTTGGGTCCTGCGGTAATTTCTCCATTGTTCGACCATCATAACTATGGCGTCAATGGCACAACTAATGTTCGATGAGTTTGGGCAACCATTTATTGTTATGAAAGATCAGGAACGGCAAAAACGATTAACTGGGGTTGAAGCTGTTAAGGTTCGTACGTACTATCCCCAAAAAGTATTTACGGAACCGGTTAAAATTATTACTCACTTCTTTCCTATAGATATATAGTATAACATTGTGTATCTAACTTTCGTTTGAGAATAGGTTTTTTCAGAGTCACATTCTTGCAGCTCGTGTAGTTGCTAATACTCTTCGTTCGTCTCTTGGACCTAGAGGACTTGATAAAATGCTTGTTAGTCTTCTCATCACTGATATAATCTATTGTGTAATTACGGATAGGGTATTTTTCTAGGTTTCACCAGATGGAGAAGTAACTATATCGAATGATGGTGCTACAATTATGGAGAAGATGGATGTACAGCACCATGTAGCTAAATTAATGGTAGAGCTTAGTAAATCGCAAGATGCTGAGATTGGAGATGGAACAACTGGAGTAGTTGGTATGTTATACTATTATAATAAATCTTAGCAATAATATTTCTTGGAATGGGCTGATTTCTCATATTTTTGGGTTCTAATTACTTCTAAATAGCTAGTATATAAGATACATTTCTACACACAAATTTTTGATTAATCAGATGGGAAGACTTTGTTTTTTTTTGTAAAAGGTGAGGCTTGACGAGAAGCATTTTGTTTTATATTGGTGCTAAGTCTATTCATTTTAAGATTTTTCCTCAATTATAATTATCGAAGTATATTGCTTTGCATACATACTCAATTAGTTAATTATACTTTTATGTAAGTTCGGTTTTATATGCCTCTCTGTAGAAGTATTTCCTCTATGGAGTCAAAATTTTAACATTTAATGTCATATAAGTAGGTAGAAACATACGGATTATTTTAGTTTCTATGGCTCTGTTATCTTTCTTTCACGCTGATAACAATATTACTAATGTCGATCGTTAGTGCGGGGAAACGCACATAGTTTTTGCTTATTTGTTTTACGAACTTATGAAAATTACTCGCTTTTGTTCAATGTTAGTGAGAACATTAAAAATGTCTTCTAAGCACTTTTGCTTTCATGTTTGTATGATTCATTGTAGAAAATCATTTTAGGGACTCATTTTGATTTCTAATGTTACTCAGAGTAATGCTATTTTCTCATGAAATTTAAGAAATCGGTAGTAACATATCATGAAAACTAGGATGTCGTAAAATAATAAATAGATCTAGAAATTTCTACATTATGAGAATGCTGTGTTGGGGCTACTTTCTGTCGTCCTCTCGTCTTATTGATTTTGTGTGCTTGAGCGTTTACTGCAAATTCGTTGCACGCTTTTAATGCAGTAATTTATCATCAGATGTATTGCTATATTGTCATAGAACATTTTTGCTTTAATATATTTCTTAGATCATGTAAAGGTGGATCGGAAGATTTTCAATAAGTAAAATAAGTTAAAGTTTAGAGTTCCATGAAAATGATCTCAATCCTTTAGTATTAGGCTTATAAATTGTTCAGAATCCATTTGAACGGAAAATTTAGTTTGAGCGATTACAAAGAGGTGTAAGAAAGTACCTCATTGAAATATTTCTTATATTTATTTATCCATCATAAGCCTTTTTGTTCTGAAATGTTTTAATGCTCATGAGAGTATGTTACTTTGCCACTCTTTTATAAACCTAAGTACAATACTGATGTTTACATAATTATTTATTATGCAGGGGATATGAATGCATTTCTTAGTGCACTATTCATCTAGAGTGGAAGACGGATGCAATTTGAAATATTTTTATGCAGTGATCGGATTTTTAATTCCAGAATTTTATGGTACATTTGTAATGTGTGTAAAGGATCGTTTAACTAAGTATGGTTTTGGAGTACGCTTAATTGTGATATCAAGGTAATGACTTTTTGAGAAAAGTTTGATATCGTGTCCATATTAGTATCCCTGCTGTTTAATAACACATTCTATTTGGGACGGTGAAGTAAGCACGCTATGTACGTATTCATGAATAACTTAGTTTTTATGGGCTGATTGGATCAGCTGAAAGTTAACCAGTTGATTTACTATTTATTAAGCATTTTAGGGAACTTAATTGCTAAGTGATAATTATCATATTAAGAAAAATGCTTTATATTACTTATGAAGTTCTTGTATGCTTATTAGTTACGTCTAAAATTTAATCGCGTGGCATGTAGATTTTAGTCTGATATATAATATCTGCTAAACAGGTTTTTAGGAGAATTTGGGTGTGAATATTCATTATATGAACAAGGGATAGTCATCTAATGTGGTTTTAGTACAAATACTATCCCCTTATGCTCAAAAAAAAACTTCATGGCTAAAGAGTAGCGCACTATTTTTTTAAATCTCGAACCTAATAAAAGAGTTTAATCCACTCTTTGTTGAAGATTTGAACGTTTTGCAAATTTAGTTTCACGGTCATTATGATGACTTCGGTTTATTATGAGTAATGTTGTTTTGTAATTTAAACCTCTTTTGGTAGTTTTCAGTCGGATTTTCTAATAAGTGATTTGTGACGTATAACGAATATATAAATGATTACTTTATTCAATATCTGCGGATTTTTAAATTAAGAGGTTTTTATGTTTCTATATTATAGTTCTTGCCGGTGCTCTACTAGAAGAAGCTGAACGTTTATTAGACCGAGGTGTTCACCCCATTAAAATCGCGGATGGGTTTGATTTGGCTTGTAAAAAGGTTCTTAAATATATTATATTTTCGAATTAGATACCATCTATATTAGATGTATCATTAAATTGGTCGAGCAACTTCATTTTTAGGCTCTAGAAATTCTCGATGCAATTGCTGATGAATTTCCGGTGGCTGATAGAGAGAGACTTATCGAAACGGCACAGACATCTCTTGGAAGCAAGATGTAAGAATGTTTCGTTTAGCGGTTTTATTTTTTCTGTTATTTCTAGTTTTTTAGAGTAAATCGTTCCATCCGTCAATTTGCTGAGATTGCTGTTGATGCAGTTCTTTCCGTTGCTGATCTTGAAACGCGTGATGTGAATTTCGAGCTGATAAAAATAGAAGGCAAAGTGTGTGCATATAATCAAAACAATATTTTAGGATTGTACTTTTTATATAACTTACAAGTTGGGCATAGTTTCTAAGCATACTGGTTTTAGGTTGGTGGCCGCCTGGAAGACACTGTTTTAGTAAAAGGAATTGTTATTGACAAAACTATGTCACATCCACAAATGCCAAAAGAAATTAAAGACGCTAAGGTAAATTCAGTGGATGTTTTTGCTATCATTTTTCACGTCATTTTACAACGTCTTTGTTAATTATTCTTTTTTCTTGGTTGCCATTCTCACATGCCCATTCGAGCCTCCGAAACCTAAAACAAAGCATAAGCTTGATATTTCTACCGCTGAAGATTTCAAAGCTCTCCGTAATTACGAGAGGGATACTTTCGAAACAATGATCAAACAGGTAATATATTATAGGTGTGTAATTGAATTATGGGAAAATCGTTTTATTTTTAATATTTAGGTCAAAGAAAGTGGCGCAACTCTAGCAATATGTCAGTGGGGTTTCGATGATGAAGCTAACCACCTACTCCATCACCACAAATTACCCGCTGTTAGATGGGTCGGAGGTCCTGAAATTGAACTACTAGCAATTGCTACGAACGGCAGAATTGTACCTCGGGGAGTCCTCCCTTTTCCTTTAACACTGGTGTAATAACCTATGGTCTATATGAAAAGGAATTTAATTTAGTTCACATACGTTCATTTATAGAAATTTCCATAAATCATTGATTACGCCACAGCATTTTAATCTAAAATAATTTTTTAGTTTTGCTGAGCTGTCTCCAGCTAAATTAGGAACTGCTGGCATCGTTCGTGAGATTACGTTTGGAACGGCTAGGGATCGCATGTTGTCGGTAGAACAGTGTCCCAATAACAGAGCTGTCACTATCTTCATTCGTGGTGGGAACAAAATGGTAGGGATATTGTATATTGGAATGTTATTTGAGTATAAGTTTTAATTTTGAAGTTTAGATTATTGACGAAGCGAAACGTTCTCTTCATGATGCTTTATGTGTTATACGTAACCTTGTGCGTGATAATCGTATCGTTTATGGAGGAGGAGCTGCCGAAGTTGCATGTGCTATAAAGGTTGCCGCGGAAGCCGATAAGGTTAAGAATCAGGGTTGTTTTTAGATTTCTTCTATGATTATGTTTATTTTAGATCGAAGGTATAGAACAATATGCTTTCCGTGCTTTTGCTGATGCATTAGAGAGTATTCCTATGGCTCTAGCTGAAAATAGTGGACTAGAACCTATTGACGCTACCACAGATTTAAAGGTAGATCTGTTTAAACTAGAAGTTGAAGTCATGTTTTGTTCAGTGCTAAAACTTGTTTAGGTTAATTTGATCTAATGCAGACGTAGATGCCCTTTCGTATTAGCATTTTTATTTACGGTGTTAAATCGTGTTTATTTTGTTAATTAATATTTTCCAGGCAAAGCAAATCGAGACAGGAAGTTCCTATTTGGGTATAGACGCTGTATTTGCCGGAACCAATGATATGAAAGAGCAAAAAGTCATTGAAACATTGTTGTCTAAAAAGGAACAAATATCTCTTGCTACACAGGTATTTTATAGCGAAGAATTTAAAAAGTGGCTATATAAAGACCATAACATATCACGTTGGTTAAACTTTTAGCCAGTTGTATACTGTTTTTTAAATAACGGAACAGAGATATTCGTCTTATTAGTGTGGTTTGTTTTTAACTACGTTTATTTCAGGTTGTGAGGATGATTTTAAAGATTGATGATGTGCGAGTTCCTGATGATGAGCAGCAGCATCCCGGATATTGATCCCACTTTATAATTTACTAAAACCAGAATTTTTTTCATTTTAAAGCTTAAAGATGAAGAAAATGTCTTGCAACTGCCTTTCGTCATGGGATCTGTATTCGTCTGATCTTCTTTTCAGTACTCGCTAGCTAAGCTTTCATCTCTTTAATCCGCTCTCATCCCCAGCCTACTTCAAGTAGTAGCTTTGCTATCACGATGCAAACCACTTTGATAGTAATTTATATGTTATTTTGTATGGTCCAGTTTCACACAATAATTGGTTCGTACCATATTGTTGCTAGGTTCTGCATGTGCTGAATATTTTATAATATTTTTCAACTATGACTTCAATGGATTGAAAATTATTTTTTGGAACTGAGTTGTTGCTTCATAGTTGCTCATTCCTGTTATAATTTTGTTAATTAGAGGGTAAATGTTGTTTTGCACTACGTATTCATGTGAACTGAAATTCTGCAAATAGGTATTAGCTGTATTTATCAGCTTGAGTATTTCCATTTTGTTTATGCTTAATGGTCTTCTATTTATTTGCGATTTTCAATCATTAGTAATAGTACTCGATTCTACTTTGATTTTGCAGAACCTAGTGGCTGTGTGAGATGCCATTGTGATTTCGATTCTGTAAGATGTCTTCGGTCGCGACTTCAAACGGACAAGCTGGAGTGGTGCAAACTAAAAAGGTTCTTTTTAAAACATATCAATATGCACACAGTATATTTACGCGAGCTTGTGGGCGGCAGTAGTTATCTGACGTCAGCACATAAAATGGTGTTGGCTTCACGCATGGCAAGAAACAAGTCCTGAGTCGGCGACTGCCGTCCCGGCATCGATTGAGTTCTCTAACAGCAATTCACTAGTTTTGATTACAGCGACATTTAAAAGTACTGTATATGAGAAGTTTATATAGCAATTTATAGTATACTTATGAGTGGTTTATAATATAATGGACAATCCTATTTTCATGAATGTCCATTGATATATTAACTAATAATTTTGCTTTATATTAGTTTTCTTCCAATGCGAAACAATAATAATAAGGATTTCTACTTAACCGAATTTGATAGAGATTACAGCTACTGCATAATGTAATGGTGTGGAAATGATAACTAACCATAGTTCATTGTGATATTTCATGTTTTGGGATTTTTGCTATATCAATAATGTGGGAAAATTTCGCTAATTATCTAATTTAATCTACTTGAGTAGTTTAGTCAGCATCAATTTAAGGAAATATTTGGAAATCGGATTATGGTTACATTTAATGTTATCTATTCTCCATTCCATATATAACGCCAAGATCATATTTACCGTTTAATGACCATTTAATGATAAACTAACTACTACATGAATTATTAAATCCTATGTTCAAGCACGTCCATATCGTTACAAACGAATCACCAGGGGTTGTGGTGGATTCTTTGGAGACTCCTAACCCCCAGAAACTGTTGGGACTGGGAGGTACTACGCCACAAACAGGTACTTGTTTTTAGAAATTGTCTTTTATCCGCTGAGAATATTAACTGTTTATTTATGTCGGAAAATGGTAGTCATTTGCATGAAAGTTGTTTATACATCTAAAGAAACATAAGAATATTTGTCGTTAAATGCCGATTTATTATTTGCCCTTTTGATTAATACAAGAAAATAGGTCTTCATTTTGCAAAGTTTCCTTCTTTAAATAAAATGTTACATGATATAATTTATATTATAGATCATTTGATGGAAATATGGCTTATGTAATTAACTGTTTTCATCTTACTTATGGTACTTATGATGTTTTAAATTTAGCGCAATCATTTTAAATTGAGAGGTATTTTACGACATGATATGGATGTATAGTAGTCGATTTCCATTTTAAGACTGTGCGCTCTATACATTGGTGTTTGTTTGTTACAATTCAACGCTTGAATTCTTGCGATTAACTGCAGTGATAGGACGCGTCGTGCGCTCACTATTATCTTATTATCAGTATTCCGAAATTTTAATTTGGGGTTTTCTTGTAGATTAATACCATGAATCTCCTATATTGATATTAAGTTCCTGTTTTATCCAATGTCCAATTACTATTAAATTCAGTTTTTTTGTGGTAGGGAGTGAATTAAACATGAACAATGTGTACTACTTAATGAACTTGTAATTTTGTTCATTTTCAGAGTTCCCATCAACTGCTGAATTAATGCAGAAGTGCATTACATTGAATCCTTTTGAAGCCAAGTTTCGGGAGGCTAATCAACGCATCAGTAGCTTAGAGGCAAACGGGCTTGTCCCTCCCACCATGTCACTATCAAATAGCAATGGTCTGATATATTCATTGTTTCATTCATTGACGATAGTTCTGCTATTCCTATCATGAAATTACTTATGTTTTTGATTAAGGAGTAACTTTACTCAAATTACCATCTACATTATCGGAATCTCCTGGTATATTTTCCAATATCAGTATATTGACGACTGATGTTGATGGAGGTGTAAGCGAAATGAAGACCGCTGACATTTCGAAGCTTCTTCAGCAGGTATAATATGGAAATAACTGCGTTTTTAGGATATGATTAGTATAGTTAGCGTAACCAAATTCACTTAGAATACTCGGTTTATTTTTAATATTATGTTTTTTGATTACTGAGTATTCAGATGAAAGAGCAGGGTTCGTCATCAGGAGAAGGAAGTAATACCCAAGCTCCACGAACTGCTGATGTGCTTAACGCAGTATTAGACATGCATTCAGACCGACTTCATACAATAAACTATCTTAATAAGTAGGTTATTTTTATCTAGTAGATTTACCAAAATTAATTAAAACCACTTCCTTTATAGACCGGATTTTTCAATGTTTTCTGCGCTAACGCCATCGGGTTCAGCTCCCAATTCGGCAGGCATATTGGCTGCTGTTGCTCAATGTGCACCGTCGACAAGTGGTGGATTATTGGCACCACCCCCACGATCTGGAATTAGCCCCTCACATTCCCCTAGACACCGGGAGCTGACTATAGAGTGAGCTCGACTATATGCTATTATTGTTTCAAATTTTGAACGTTTTTAATTTTTAGGAAACAACGGTCTCCTACTAGTTCGGACATCTCTGTCACAGGTTCGCAGTCAAATCTTCTGTCGACACTACAACCTGATCCAGCTGGGTGGGACCCGCGCGATGTGAAGCCAACTGTTACTAAACATGTGTGTCTAAATTTTATGTGTTATCTATCTTTTAAAATGCACTATATTCGAATACTAAGATATTTACAGGTAGTCATAAAATTTGATCAAAAAAAGTGAGAGGAATACGAGCCTATAATGAAGAAAGTACGTCCATATCAACTTAATTACTTTGCATTTATCGTTAAATTTTAATATCTTTAGTCACGTCTTCCTGGTTATTTCGAACACGAAGAAATTGTCATGCCTTCGAGCAATGGTTTGCCAACTGTAGCGGTCCCCGGGACTGGAAGTGGGCATAACATGCTTTCTCTTGATGAAATTCGAGCAACCAAGAGGTAAGAATGTGAACTAAAAAATCGTTACCTACGTTTTCGTAGATATTTTATTAACAGCAGTGATCGAGAGATAACTCCAACAGGAATTGGCAGAGGGCGCGGCCGTGGAAGGGCAGCATTGTCTGCTGACATGCCAGCAGATGAACGGAGGTAAAATTAGATTTCAAGCAAGCTTTCTTTTTACTAAATGAAAACTCTATCGGGAAGTGTTGCTTATTATGTTATAGCGTCAGACTGACCATACTTGAACGGAACAAAGCAGCTGCCGTTCGATACAGGAAAAGAAAGAAGGAGGAACATGATGACATGATAACCCGTGTTCATTCTCTAGAGCAAGATAAGGTTCAGTTGAATGTGAGTACTTTTCACTATTATTAAAGATGTTACTTATAGTTTTTTTTATATTAGGTATTCATCTTGATGAATTTATTTTTCTGCAAATTTTAATATCATAACGAGGATATTTCCGTTACTAACTATTGTTCTCTTGTATTTAAAAAAATATATATAATTGCTTGAATTTTAGACACAAAATCAAGTGCTTCGCCGGGAATTAGAGCGAGTTACGGCATTACTTCGAGAACGAGAAGCTCGGTGTGTTTGTCTCAAAGGAATGCCGCTCAGTACTGATATTCGGCCTGATTCACCTGTTGATGTCAGTCTATTTATGTTTTAAATTTGGTCTTTTTAATCAAATGATTAATAATTTATAGGTTGATATTCTTTCTTCTCCGCCTCATCCTGGCATGTATATTCCACAAACTCAGCAGCTGATAAACGGACTAGGGCTACCTAATGGTATGGGACTGAAACGACCGAAAATGTGATATTGACGACAGATGTCAGCTATTTCTCTTACATTAAACCGTTATGGATTATATGGTTTCTTATTAAGCATATAGTGTCACCAATATTTGTTTAATGTCTTAGAGTAGGTATTTCGTGTGCTAATTGTCTCATATTTGTTTGTTCATTATACGCAGCACAGCTTTGTATTGCAACGCATCACAAATTGTGCCATTAATACTGTAGCGATAATCAGCTGTGTTTTCCTCTGCTTCGGTGTTATATTTACGTATCCGGTGAGGAGCAAGACTTGACTGTTATCGTAATGATCTACCGTTTCCTAGTTACAAAATTAAATGTTCCTCTCTACATTATTAGCTTCGCTAGTAACCAAAAATTACATGCTATATTTTGATGCCTCTATGTCATGGTGTCATTCTGCATCAATTATTTTTCGAGTTATTTGAACTAATTTTAAAGTAGCTTAGTTTTAGTGGCGGCATTGTGAATGTCTACTTTTGTACGTATTTATCAGGTTATTGAGTTGTGCAAATTGTAATATGTGTGCTGACCAAACCGAATGGAGAGCATCTGGTCAGAACATGGTTTGTAAAGTCTATTATGTGTACACTACTATTCTGTCGCCCACAGCCATCACATTCTTTTATTCATTGTTATTTAGCATTTCACAGAGTCTATTTTTTGTCTATCCGTTTGCTGATGACGTAAGTTATTTCCGCGTAGCAGGTTCGATTAAAAATCGGATTTTTGTCACGTGAATAAAACCTTGACATATTGAAGTGGAGATAAAAACCGTATTCTTAAAATTAAGTAGAAGTAGTGGAGTTATCTTTTGGTATGAGTGTGGTAGAGGTGAAGGTTTGGTGATCTGAGTATTAAAGAGATAATTTCTCACTTTATTTTTGCGTTGATGGGAGGCTTGAGGTATAATTTAAGGAATTTGGATTCGTGCATCATAGGGTGGATTGTAAATCCTGATTCAGTGATAAATACTATTTAAAACAGCATTATTCTAAGTAGTGTTCTTGTGATTGTTTAATTTGAGCCAAAAAATTACAATGGAAGCAACCAAACATCCAAGGCGCTTCAGATAGGGTGATGAAAAGTATTCATTATTTTTTTGAAATAAATCAGTGTGATTTATTGTTAGTGGTATAGAAAAGAAATTAAATTTAGACCGCAAATTCTTAAAACACGAAACATCTATTTGAGTATATTACGAAAAGTTCTAGGATAAGTTAGTTTGTTACTCGGTTAAATTATCAGTTGGTGTTCCCATCTCTCTTGTATATACTCACGAGGTATACCTATATATCATGACAGGTTCAACGAAGAAAATATAATCTTTTTTCAATATAATTGTCAAGCCAGGAAAAAATCGAATTTTCTGTCAATAACCGTTATCAGTTGACTACAAATTTGGATAGGTATTGCTTTAGTGCTACGTTGACACTGATTTTTTTATTAAGTAGAATTGATTTAATTTTATAGTTATACCGTTATTAACAAAGTAATATAAATGTTCATCTTTTTTAACCATTGTTTTCCTGGAATTATAACTCACTACATTAACGCTCTAAACGTAATAATAATTTCTAAATTATTTTGTTATAATTATTAAAATTCTATTGATTTAGGCTATGGGTTTGAATAAACGATATATTTTGGTTGCCTTGGCTTACAATTTATTACTTGTCACATTAGCCTATGAGCAACGAATGGTTGAAATCAGGTACTATAATGAGGGAATATATTAGGTGAAATAAAGAAGAACAGAGAAACAGAGGAAGGAAAAAGAAATACACCGAGAACGTAATTTATGGGCGCTTTAATGATGACTGTTTCCCATATCGTGGTAGCAGGCTTTCAAAAACAAGCTAATGCACAGTCGTTCCTAGTTCTTTCCTTAAGATTTATATTACATGAGGATATTCTCAAGTTTAGGGGATTCTAAAGTATTTGCTTACCTTAAAACAATACTAATGTAAGTATACGGATTTGTACAGATTTTTGGAGTGTAAATAGTGGAGATCTATCTTAATTTTTACAAATGTGCAGCAAGCATAGTTTTCGTAGCTTCAGCTTATAATTCAATGTTATATTAGTAATAACGGACGTGCAGACATTAAAACTTATCGAGTATAATAATGGAAAACAAGTAACTACATACTTCCTAAATGATTTACAAATTAAACGATTCATATGAATGGTTTTTCATGAAATTTTTTTGTCAGTTTAGTAATTTTAGGTTTTTTTATAATACGAAGTATAAAATTTATAATTCTAGGAGAAACCTTGCATGATCCTAAATGTTGATAACTAAAATTATTACTTAAACAATATTATTAATAACAACAGGAAATACCGCTCTTTAGATCATTGTTTTATTCATATAAATTTTGCATAATTCTACTAAAACGTTAGACTGATTATCCGGGTTGGTTGATCAATGAACATTTAAGCGTAATAATTTTTGGATGGAAGTGATATAATAAACAGTGAAAAGGAGTACTTATGTGAATTTAAATAAAAAATGAATATATTTTTAGTTCTGGGAAACTAGTGGGTAGATCTATCTCTACTTATGGTAATCAAACAGGATTTGTATTTCTCGGTATTCCCTTTGCTTTACCACCTCTTGACAAGTTAAGGTTTGTTTTCTTATGGATAGAGTATTAAATATTTATACCAATTATGTATTGCTTTATAAAATTCCTATATTTTAATAGCAAATAACCAAAGCAAGCATTTTTCCACTAAAAATAATTCTTATTGTGAATATATAGGATAATAAACAAATAAGTACTTAAGGAATGTCAAATGCCAGCCAAACTTCTATAACTTGTAAATGCATTCCCACAAATAATTATGATCTTAACAGCAGTAATTTAGCAACCAATTAGTGTATTTGAAAATGGCTGCATCCCATATAATCGTGCATATTTAAGAGCACTGTCTCACGATACTATATTTTGAAATTAAATTAACGATGACTTGTAGAAATAGAAAAATTTAATCTTTAGTTAATTTATTAAACACTTTCAAGAAAATCTGACCGATCAACAGCCTTAACACAACATTTACTGTATTGGGCAGATACAAGAAGTAAGTGAAAACACACGATAAAGACAGTACGTCACATCTAAGCCCGAATATTGTTACTTCTGGCCAGTTTTCGAATATAGTACATAGCTATTAAAACAAACTAGAAGAAATACAAATCTAATCGTAATAGTTTGATAGCCACTTATTACTTTTAGCCTAAGTGTTAATTCGAAAACCTATTATAAGAAACCAATTGTAACTAAGTAAAATTTAGTTAGTGATACTTTTACTTAAGTACTTGTCTGTATCAGTCTTTTATAAACATCATCTAGTTTCTAGGTTTAAAAAACCAGTTCCTTTTTCACCATGGGAAGGCATTCTCAACACTACAGAATATAAGGCAGCATGTATATCCGATCCCAAGTTAGTACTATTATTGCTCCAATGCAAATTTAAATTTTAAGTGAGTTGGAGACAGGTGTTATTTAAAATATATTGTATAGTTTAGGCATATTTGAATAGTATCATCGTTGGCCATAATTATAGTATTTGTGAAATAGTGTGTAATTGCATTTTGCTAGCCAAGTGCCTTAAGCATGATTTTACCCCATATATAGTACTCCATAGTTCATGAAGTCAAATAAACTTCGATTACTAGGCAACCATCATCCAATTAATCTTATTTGGCGAGTTTTGTTGCACTATTTACTTTCAAAAATCCATGACGAAATAACTCGGGAAATAAGTGGTACTCCATTTATTGATTAAACCCACTGTTAGGAATTAACGAGCAGTGGATAGTCATGATTAACCTCTTAAGTGCATTATTTCTCTTTGGGTATTAATAACTTATGTCTTCTAATGGCATTTTTAAAGGTTTATAATTCGAAGGCTGCCTAAAATAGGACAAGTAAGAGTATAGCAGTCCTATTCTTCAGGCTCACATATAAGAAAAAAGGTGGACCCATATCTGAAGACTGTCTCTACCTTAATGTGTTTGCAAGCAGGAAATGTTTAGATCAGGTGTTTCTTTCTCGTTTAACATATTCTGGATATTGAGACGTTTATTCTCTTCCTTTCATACTGAATAAGAGCCTACAGATGCAGAATTTCGCAGTTTATGTGTATGGCTATTCTGATTGTTGTACCTGTTTGTCTGAAAGAAACGAATGTTTACAACCAAGTATGGTTTTGCAAAATTATTCTAGAATCCATCAAAGTCGGTATGGTTTGATTATAGCAAAATTAACGCAGTAAAATTGCAATATTCAGATAAATCGAGCGAATTTTGATCTTGACAATGAGCTACTCAATATTTGGGTCTGTCTTCAAAGAAGACTGAGCTTTTGTAGTATCTTATTATCATTATAGACCAGAATAAATCTGACACTTATTAGTTTATTTATTACAGAGAAAATGTGCCGTTATGGCCGTTATTCATGGTGGCTTATTTAACTTTGAGTCTCCCACCGTCTTTCGTAAAGATGTCATAGTCAATAATTTTGTTGGACAAGTGAGTTTGCATGAAATACATGGCTTTAGCTTATACCTGTGTGCAGTTTTTGCTTTGTTATAAAGTAATTTATTGCCTAGGTGGAATAAAATTATAGTTTGCATACGCATTGAATTTTAAGGGATTTACTATAGTGTCCTGATATTTTATCATATTGTAAGTATTTTGTTAAAAATTCAAGAAAATGCCTAGAAAAACTAAAGAGTCCAATCTAACGTGGTAAATTTAATTAGAAGGGGAGCAGTATTATTTTATTTATTTATTTTCTCATTCAGAATCGCAATGTGGTTGTTGTAACTGTTGCATACCGCTTAGGAATGCTGGGATGGTTCAATATTGCACCCCACTTAAGGACTTCAACTGATACTAATATAGGACTTCATGGTGATGAGTTTAATATTTTGTTTTAAACAGTCGTTTCTTAGATAATATTAATAAAATTTGTCTCTTATGGCATTTATTTAACTGGTGATATTCTAAATTGTGAATACTAAACGGCATCTAAATCAAACTGACAACTACTAATCTCCAATTACTCTAGAACATTTAGAACATCCGATGTTTATTTATTTAGAAGAAAACAGTTCAGATTGTATTCTTGCCCTGAAATGGATCCAGAATGAAATCCATAATTTTGGAGGAGACAGAACTAGAGTAACGATCATGGGACATAGTGCTGGAGCATCTTTGGTTGAAATTGTTAGTTAAGATATCATCTAGAAAAATGGAAGATCCATTTTATTCACTAGTACTTATAATTTCTAAACCTCTTTAAATTATTTGTTCAAATCTTAAAGGTAAATCGTAATCAATTTTTTGACATTTATAATTTATACTTTTCTTGTTTGATTTTTTTCAAATATAGATGCCAGAAACTAAGTGGCTATTATTTACAGCTCACACTTTCTCAACATGCTACTGGTCTCTTTCAGCAAGCAATTATTATGAGTGGTTCTCGCACAGATAATTTAAGAACTGGTGGGAAGTACTTTAATCATTTTGCTGTTGCCTAGTCTTTAGTACTTTACTTACAATTTAAGATTTTGCTTTACGTAACAACCTATTTATTTTTTAAAAAACCGGTGATAATGTTGTTAATCTTATTGTAAATTTAGTGGGATAATATATCTTTTAATATTGCACATTCGTAGACAATTTAGTTGATAGGAATAGAAGAATTTCTATAGTGAAATACCGAGAATATAGAATGAAGTTGCATAAATTTATATAATAATTTATAACTAGGATTTAGCCATTCCTCATATACTTTTTTTCAAGTTTGTGGATGTTTTATGAAGAGAAATCATGTCGGGATAGGCCAAAGAAAAAAACTATACGAAGAAATACGTAATAATCTTTAGGTGAATACTAGGCTAAGTACGATTGACATAACTAGAAAGTGGTTAATTTAATCCAAGGTACTAAAGGACGAGAAAAGAATCTTGTATGAGGCACTAAAACTTAAGGGTTGGAAAATACGAATCATTTGGTGAACGAATCTAGATTCCTATTATTTGGATATTTTGGCATTCGCTATGCAGTGGTTGAGAATATTGGTATCTTTAGGGAAAGGAATTTATCTGGTGTATCCTCAGATTTTACTTATGCTAACGTATGCTCTTGGTCTCATTCCTGTGTAACTTTGCACTTATCCATGTTATGTTTCAGAAGTCAACAGTAAGGCAACTCAGAAAATCGCAGAATTATGTGGTTGTGCTAATATGAAAGCGCAGTTTGAAACACAAGTTACAGTTGAAAAGGTAATTTATCTTTTGATTACGATATCTAGCACTTCTAAATCAAAGTAATACTTATAATGAAGTAGTAAGCATCGTACCTGTGCAGGTGATTGCCTGTCTCCGTTCAAGAACATCCGATGAAATATTGTCTGCACAAATGAAACTGTATAATGAAGTGGAGGATTTCTATGGACCGAGTATTGATGGACCTGGAGGCGTAAGATAATTAAATAAAGAGAAATAGAGACAAGCTAAAAAGAATACAGAATTGTTAAGTAATATGGACTTTCCATTGTCCCTAATGTTACATAATCGGACCTTATTATGTTATGTATACAATAATTGGCTATTTTATTTGATACATTTAATTTATATTTAGTTAGTTCCAAAAGCACTATCTGAGCTGAGAAAGGAACGATTACAATATCCAGTCTTAATAGGGACAGTTACTGGAGAAGCTCGAGATAGTAGGTTTGTGTATTTTCAGCAGTATTTGTAGCAAATTTACTGATGTACATTTGGGTAAATAGATATATTAAATAGTGACTGATGGTTTTTGAATTAGAAATTATACTAGCTTTACTATTACATTATTTTCTATTTCTTGTTATAAACAGTTTTTTTCCAATTGCACGTAATCTTTTGCAAACCGATGAATTATGTTGACTAGAAATATTCAAAAGTAGATTTGAGGTGTCCACAGTGAGTTAGATTCATTTGTGTTGATTAGATAATTAATAAATGAAGATAAATTTTATTATTAAGTGATGCCGATTTTGAGATGCCTTTTGCATTTAGGTTCGCACAGGATAACGCAGGAAATGCAATTCGTGAAAGACTAGAGGAGATTTGTTCACATGCAGCTTATGAAATGAAATATGAACAACCTCAGAATGCTCAGTTTGTTTGTCAGCAATATTATGGTAAAGGTTAGTAGAATTAAGTGACCCCACTGTGCTTTTACAAATAAATCCAAAATGCTTTTAAGATTTCATCACTGTGGGTTTTATACTTGAAATGCTTGCATTCTAATTTCTATATGCAAAATTTCCTCAACAAAGGGGCTGAGTATTAACATAATTATACTAATACATTGATCTTGAGTATTGATTGGAGCAGAATTAGTCAGAGCAGAACGAAGTAGAGATCCACTCAAGACTTGAACGGAGGATGCTGTGATGAAGCATATGGCGAGCACTTTGCTTCGCCAGCCTACTTTATATGCTAATAAAAATGCCAAATAAAGTTCAAGAATGCATGAAATTAATCTCTGTACCAAGCATCTACATTAATAAAGTAGTTAAAGTATTATAACTGAAAAAGTTTGAAGGATTTTGGCATATATAATCCTTAAACATTTTAAGGAAACCGGACACAGTTCCTCACCGATGACATACAATTTTACGTGTTTGTGGGTGATGTGGCAAAATCACTTACGAGGATAAAAGGAAATAAAGTTTATGTATACAGGTCGATTTCTAAATATTTTTGATTAAGCTTATGAATATTTATTATTGATTAGTTCAGCTATTCATACTCGGGAGCGGGAAAGGCTTTCGATAAGTACCAAGAAAATAACTTGTTCAATCCAAATCATTCAGAGGATTATGTAAGTATCATTAACGAATTAATTAAAAAATCAAAAATGTATTTTCTTTTAAGTAAATAACCATGTTTACGCTTGAGATCACATAAGACGCAAGGTCGTTAACTAGTGATTTTATGAATAATATAACTCGATTTTAAAATATACTCATAATACGTTAGTCGTACAGTGGTTATTTTAATTTTTTTGAGATAGACCTTCTGAGTCACTATATTGAAGTGTAATATTACAAGGCAGATCTACATTTTTGGCATGCATCGTGGGAGATTCACCAAGAGGGATTTTGAAATTGAAGTTATCTACTCAGGCATTTTGGCTAATTTCGTTAATTACGGTAATCCATCGTATAATAATCAACAATGGCAACCATGGGATGAAAGATCTCGATCATATTTCAATATTGGTTAGTTCCCACTCATTATTTTCTATTATATATAATCGGCGCTACCGAATTTCGGTAAATATTCATCACTAAACATTCTATTACTGCACCATTTTGGTGTGATGATACTCAACATCTCATTTTTCTAACGATTTCATGTTCTTGTTTTTTAAGGGAATTTTCACATTATATAAATTAGTTTCTGCAAAAAAATGTTGACACACTTCATAAACAGTGTCTGGAAAGAGTAAAATGATACGAATAGGGTTTGCCTGGAGGCATCTACACTGAACGATGTTTTAGACAAATTGAAACTAATACTCACTCGAATCAGTAGTGGTATAGGATTGCTTCTCTCTAGACTTAGATGATTTTATTTAATGTATAACTATTTACAAATTTATTATTGATATACTGTTTTTAAATATATGATCTAGAACAAAGTAGGTCTTACATTTTTTCAGACTTTGATGAACATCTCAAAATGCCAGGGAATATGTTGGGTTATTATGCGGAAGCTGACAACTTTTGGAACAGTGATATCTTGAAGTATAGATTATTTTTTGGGTAATATATAAGAAAAGAAAAAGGATAAAAAGTTAAGTAGTTTTGCAATTTTTTACTTTATTTTAAGTGCTGGAGGTCAAAAAACGCCTCTTCAGTTCCTCCCTCCTGGTATCGACTATTATAACACACTGTTTGTACAAACTGCACTTAGTTGGTCCAACATTTTTTTACTAAGCTTAGTTCTGCTGATTTAACGATTCATAGCTTGTCACTAAGCAGTTTATATTATTTTCAGACAGTCACTGGAATAACAAAACGGATGCTCACGATAAAACCCTTCAAGCTGAAGAGAATATATACAGGCGTTGGTCAGCTCATTTGTCTAAACTGCAGGCTGCAACTAATACAGGTTATTCGATACATATTCCAACTAATGATATTATTTTTAAAGTCAAGGATTCAAATTGTAATACAATTACAAAGATACAGTTGAGAACAGGCATATTGAAGTTTTGATACGATTTTGGTTTTAGCTCTACAGCATAGAACTTAGTCTGTGAAATATTAGACTGGTATCATCTTACAGTAATCAAAATAAAACAGCATGAAAGGTTGGACAAAAAAGTGAATGAAAATTACTCCTCACTGGTTCACTTCTAAAGACTACGTGAATTAAATATGGTTCCTCTAAAAGTGTCGCATATAAAGTTGGTATTACTACATGGACTGATTTCATGACAAGTTTCATTAGATATTTCTTCTAAAATAACATTCATAGTGTCCATAAATGACATCCCGGTGAATCTGAATAGTTAATCAAAGCACTTGACTATTCTTAACAAGTCGTCGTGTAAAATTTCTTAACATTACATTTGCTACTGTATAAAATGGTGCGGACATTTAATACCTTAACTATTAAACAGTTTTACAGGAAAGAAAGTCGCTAGCTCAAACAGTATAGGAAATACGAGTGGAGAACATATATGGGAAATGAATAGTAGGTTATATTTATCTTTATGCAAAAATAATACTATAATTTCCATCTTCAGGTGTTATGGTAACCACTGCTTGTTGCTTAATAATTATCTTAGTATTCTACATGGGATCCATTAGACTTATAACCTATGTAAAAAGAAGTAAATATATAACTATTAATTAAAAATTAATTATGAGAATGAAGTGTAGAAAAATTTATATTTCTCGTTGAACTACATTAATAGTTTATGTTCTCCTTTTTACTCTTATGTATGATCTTCGCACTCTTTTTATTAGATGAAAATTCACCATTTTTAATAGTGCATTATGTCACTACTGTTTTAAATAAACTTTAACAATTTCTAGTAAATATATAAGGGATCCATATACTGTGTTAAGAATGAGATTAATAAATTACATTATTGGTGGGAAAATCATAACGGCATATAACCATGGAAGCATCTCAGATGTAATTCTCTGGAAAGACAATTCACCTAAATAAACTGACGTACATGATGAAAACAGCTTTATACAGACGTTGAGTTCAATACAGTTAATTATTTCATATAGTGAAAGCATGCACAAAACCACCACCGATTATACCTTATCATCCTAATATTCTCGCAGTCTTTAGCAAGGGGACTGGGTTAACAAAATATTCTAACAAACATGCTCGCATCACTCAAAGCAAAATTTGAGAGTTATCAAAATGCGTTGTACTCACACAGGGAGTGCGCATAATTCCGTGTTAGCTTTCAAATATTATATTTTCGCGCCTTCGTTATTTGGCGGCATTTAAAATATCATTTGACGCTGCGTCAACGGTGCCCTCCTAGTATATATCTGATATATCGTTTGATCTTCGTCATTATAGCGGTGAATTTATCTAGTCATTAATTCATTTGCTAATTTGTTTGCAGGTTCTAATACTTTGTATATATTAATATAGTTTTACCCCAAGAACTACGGATTTTCAAAATTAAAATATACAAGACTTTATGAAATGGAAATGTATCACACTCCATTGCTTACACCGAAGAGAAAGTCACGGCGAAAAGCTATATCACCACAATTTAAACTGCCAACTTCGAGTGAACCTGACGTTAGTAGTCTTGAACAAAATGAGTAATTATTGATTCTAATCATGTGTGTAAACCTATAAATTGGTATATAGTATAATCTTACTAATTAGTGCAGGATATTTCCAATTACTTTTAGACTTATATAGTCAATGACAAAGTTTGTACAGGTTGTTGAACTTGAACTCGGCCTTTGTGAATCTACAGAAGTGCATAAGTGGAAGTCTCAGATTATGGAGAAAGATAATATCATTGGTGAACTACAAGCTGAAATTGTGGTAAATATTTATTTTAACAATATGTGGTCTGTACTATTTACTGAAGGTCGTCTTTTTTAAATAGAGCGGCAATTTTGTTCCAGAAACTTAAAAAAGAGAAAATTGTTGACAATGTGACGGATGGTACATTCATTGAATATAGCACTGATATCCATGCTAAAGTAGACAGGTAATATTTTACCTTTTTGTCGAATCCTATAGAAATGAGTAATTCGATTTTTTTGAGGTTTGACGTACATAACGAGAACGATGTCGATAGTTTGAAAATTCATAAAATAGAGGAAGAGAGATCTAGTGTTGCCGATCATATAAGGTTCAAGGTAGGAGTATATAAAAATAAGCCAAAATAATTATGGTAGTGAAAAATAGTTTTTGATGTTTAATTAAATTGAATGCCTCATCAATAGAATAATTAAAGGAGAAGGATCTAAGTAAATGGAAGTCATTGGTGGCCGAACTAGAAGAGAAAGTGAAAGAACTTAAGGATGAAATTAAGGGCTTGGAACATACAGTAATATTTTAAATGATTTATTTTTTGAAATGTAAAATAAAGTTTTAGTGTTTACAAGCTATTAAGAAGATTGCACCCGTAAAGTTGTAGATTGTCGAAAAGGATCATAATACATTTCTTCTTGGATTGGAACTTAATGAAGCTAAAATAATTCACAAGACAAAGGTTGAATCGCTAGAGATGGAGCTTGATAAGGTAATTTTTCTTTTAATTGTGAATTTTGATGCCATACCATGTACTATGTTCTAGTGTCGTGAACAGATGACCACAGAACGTGTTCGTAATAATGAATTATGTAGAGAAATCACAGTGCTGAAAAAAGCTCTTGATGAATTTAGAACTGATTTGAAAAAACAAATAGATCAAACAAAGGAAGAGGAAGACTTTTTAACAAAGAAGGGAGTTAAGGTAGAGTTGGTACTTTACATTGTGTGAATCTCGCAAGATGTAAGTGGTTATTTTACTATGGAGATTTTGATGGGGAAAGTATTTAAATCTAACTGGCATGGATTTTTCTGTGATATAATACTAATCAAAAGTAATCCGCGCTTGAAAGTATTGATACTATTTCTTTAAAAAATGTGAGAAATTTGAGCCGATTAATTATTTTAGTAGGTGAATTATTTAGTTTTAAATTGCCATTACGCTATAGTGTTATCTACTTCTGGTAGTAAGTATTTTTCTTGTGATTTAATTCAAAGCGAAAATACTTTATCTATACTTTGTTAATATTTGTGTTCGTTTACCATTGTATTTTGCCCTATAGTCTTTAGTGGGAGAATGAAGACTTGAAATATATTTTGCCAAGCACTGATAGTCTGTAATTATATCTTAGTATTTGTAGAACTGATAGATATTTAATAACTAATCTACAAAAATATTCTGTTTATAATAATGTATAGTAGGCCAAATTAATTGTATTTGAAAGGCTTATCTGAAAACAATACAATAATTTTTTAGTTGGGAGACATTCTACAGAAAATCGGATCACTTTCAGCAAAGAATGACTTTCTAGAAGAGAGATTGGCAGAAGGAAAAGATAAGGAATGCTTGTTACTGAAGGTGTTATTTTTAAATAGTAATTTATCAATTTAACATTGGTCACTTACTTTAAACGTAGACGCAGTCCAGCTCAATCATGTATTTCTGTTGTAGTGGGTTTAAATTTTTTAGTGGCTGAAATGTACTATAATAAGATCTCCCTGGCATAGTCTATTCGTTTACCAGCCTTGTCTGATAAGGTTTTGGCGCGTTTTTTTAGGGTTTATTCATTTAAACATTCACCTGATAACTTTAAAGAGTTGTCTACTGTTACTCTATTGTAGTAATTTGGATACTAAGTAATGTTTTAGATAATTTTTGTAACTTTGTATCACTTAGGATTTGGAAACCGCGAAATTCGAGCTTAGAGATTTGCAAAAGAAATTTAGCGACTTTGAGGAAAGCGCAGAACGAACACATAAGTATTTGCGGGACGAGGCTGATAAGGTAATCAAAAAATGTTTTATTTACTTTAAAAAAAAGATTAAATATTTCCTAATGTGTATTTAGGTAAAGCAACAAAAGGCTGATATACGCTGTGAAATGATGGAACTTCGTCGTGAATGTGACAGATTACGTGTAAGAATTGTTGCTGTTCGATAGGATTTAAATAAAAGCACTAATACATGTATTCTTTCATATTGTAGGCTAGTTCCAAATCAGAAGACGTAACACATATTGACTATCAACCAAATGAGCTGGAAACTTTGGAAAACCAGAGAAATTCTCTTGAAAAAAATAATATAAGACTCTCATCTGAGATTAGTGAGCTTAGAGGCAAAATAAATAAAATGGAGCAGGAGGTATGTTTGTCTGAAATTTGATGAATGACCATGTTTCAAGTCAATTACTTAGTTTTGTCAAATATATTCTTTGAGACTATGTATATGTATATATTTTTTAGCTTGAGTTGAAGAATGATAAAATTAATGCAAGAGAAACTAAATTAATGCAGCTGATGAATACTGTGGAGATTTTAGATACTGGTTATGAAAAATTGAAGGTATGAACTTTTTTCATAATTAGTTTAAGTTCATCATATATTACTTTATACCTAAAGTTATCTTTAGAAGCATAAAGAAAAGGCTGAAAATGAACTGAAAATAGCACAGAAACAGCTTTCAGAGATAGAAGTCAAGGTAGGTAGTGTTATAATTTATACCTCTATATGATTATTGTTATTTATAAAAATAATAACAGTTTAGTATCAAGAATCATGCCAAGAGCTTGAGAAGTATAGTGAATTACAAACTGAGATAGAACACATGAAAGCCGATCGAAAACGTCTTGATTTGAAGATAGCATTACTGAATGTATGTTCACAGATGATATGTTTAGAAATACCTTTAAATTTGGTTTATGTATAGTGTAGGTGTAGTTAGTTTTTTTAGGATGAGCTACGTGAAACACATAATGATTATCGCAATGAATTGGCTCAAATGGCACGTCAAATTAGTGAGACAAGACATAAGGATGCTAGTGATAATGAGGACTACTCAAATAAGGTTGGAATTTACTGTATATTTTCAATGTAAACTTGTTATGAATTTCAGATAGAGAAACTTATGGTACAGATTTCTGATCAAAGTAACAAGTTACACAGCTGTAATCAGAAAATTGAAGAACTACAACGAGATAATCTTAAACTTCAAGAAAATGTAAGTTCCTAGTTCATTATATACGTCCTTGGCGTTTTATATTTAACTGAACTGTAGGTATCAGAGGGAATTGTGCATGAAAGATCTTCGATAGAAGAGAATGCTAAGCTACGGAAAGGTTTAGCTGATGCAGTATGCAAAATAGAACAGTATAGGAAAGATGCAGAAGTTGCAAAGGAGCTCAATCAAGAAATGGCTGAACAATTAGGAAATAAAGAAGAGGATAATGTTAGTGTAATCCAATATTATATTCTTTAAACAAATTCGAGTTTATAGTTTTCAACCCATTACTTGATGGTTATGTACAAAATTAAGGCCAGACTTGAAGAGGAGGTTATGGATCTGAGAGAGAGCTTAGAGGAGAAGGAACGTCTAGTAACATATCTTCGTTCTCAGATTAATGTTAAACAAATGCCTAAATTGAGCAGAAGAAGCACATTATTGAGAACGATTAGTGATACATCACTGGTCGGTATATTAAAGTAATTTTTAATATTAAGATGTCGCTATCACAAGATTTATTTTTATGTAGGTTACTTCTAGGAAATGATTGATCCAGTACAGGTTGAGGAACTGGAAAATGAGAAAACGAATTTGCTGAAACAACTAGCAGATAAAAGGAGAGGTATGAATTGACCAACATGATTTGCTAATTTTACTTTCCTGAATAGTTTGAGCATTTTAGAGCTTCATTCGCGTAAAGAGATGCCACCACTAGTTCTTTCTAAACCACAATTGCCATTAGCGGCATTAGACACTCCAGAATTTATATCTCAGTCGAACTCTGATAGTAATGTTCCATCATTACATATCGGAAAGAACAAAGGTCAGAACGGCATACAAGGCACAATGAAACATGATATACCTCACAGGTGAAATAATAAACTATAATGGGATTATACATTCTACGTATAAATGCGATTTTTATATCGTATAATTAGTGTTACATGTGATATTCAAGGTGGGTCGAGCTTCGACATTTTGGCATTTTTAGTACAAAGTGTGCTGTCTGCTTTGTTGGAGTGCCGACGGTAAATAAATTTCGAACTGAGTTAGTGTTTTCTGATTGTTCTTTTGTCACTTATCTAATTTAGTTTGGGAAGAAACGACGTTGTGTATACTGCCACGTGATCGTGCATTCTCAATGCGCATTACGGGTAGTCAATACCTGTGGTCTTCCAGATAAATGTGCTAACTATTATCTTGATTCACATTCTGCGCCCAATGGGAAAATGAATGGTTGGGTACGATTATTTAGGTTAGTATTTCAAGAGTATTTTCTTGATTATTAGCCACAAAAGTAAGCTGGACGACATGGATTTTGTAATTAAACTTAAAAAAAAACTTATATTTTACGTTCTTCATTTTAATGCAATTGACTCTAGTGATGATCAATCTGTCCATGAGTGGAAGTCTGTCTGGGGGGAAATGGATGAGAAACGACTAGTTTTCTATGATAGTTCTAGTACTGGGAGTGAATCAAAGCCTTTTATTGATGTGAGCTTTCGAACAGGAATAATTAGTGATCTATTGCGTAATTCTTGAAATTAAGTCCTTTGCAGATCGATTTGGAAAAAGAACCATGGGTAGTTCGAGCAGGGAGTGAAATACCAAATAAGGAGACAGGACAATTTGAGCAGACTAATAGCATCATTCATATTAAAATGGAGAAGTAAGCGTACATTTATTTGCATATAAAGTCTATTAAATGAGACATTAGCAGAAATATATATTGCAGGCGTAACATCTACTTGATTACTCCTTCTGCTGAAACAGCTGTTAGATGGGCTGAAGCTCTTCATACAGCAACAACACGTCGTATGATGTTAACAAGGCGTCCTAGTTCTTTTTCAGATCGTTCTTGTATACTTGTCTTACCCGCTCCGAATAATCTTACAATTCACACGTTGAGTGTATGTAATATACTACTATTCTATTATTTTAGTTATGGATGTAGCATGTTCTAACATTAACTGGAATTCTCACTCTTCTTCAGGTTATTGATGACGTATTGCTCATTGGAGCTCAAAGTGGTCTTTTCTTTACTCAGATTAATAATCCGCGCGTACCTATTAATATGGGGGGAATCAGTGCAGTTAGTGCGGTTAGCAACACATTAAACCTAATAATTTTAATTAATATTAAACGAAAATCTATAAGATGGATTTTCAGATTGAATGTATGCCTGATATAAATATGATAGCGTTGGTGGTCGGAGATGCGCGTTCTCTGGCATTAATTCCACTAACTACACTGAAGAATGAAATGTCTTCTCGATATCCGAACGTTAGACCTGACATAATTTCGGGATTTAGTCGTCTTCATATTCTCATGTATCATCAGAACGATGGACAAAGGTGATAGATCAATCAATGTTTTCCGAAGAAGTTTCTAAATCCACACTTCTATAGGTACCTTTGCGCCACTGATACTACAACGATACATTTACTGAAATATAATACTAGCAAGGATGTTTTCTGTGCATACCGAGTAAGTATTAAATTTATTATTTATCTGATGAGAAATCTGAAAAATAGGTTGTTTTTTAGTCTATTGGAACTGTAGAGCCAGCAGTTTGCCTGCAGAATTCTGCACTTGGCTTCTATTTTGGTGCAGACAGTTTTTATTTTGTAAAATTGGGAAAGGACGAGCTTGTAGCCCACTCCTTGGCTCCATCTCACGTAGCCGACTACCCAATTGCCATTTTGTTGATTTCGGAAGATGAAGTTCTTCTTGCATATCAAAGTATTATTTTTGACCCTTCAATTTCGCAAATTTTTTTAAGATTAGGGATACTGCTATAACACGTGTGTTAAGATTACGGCATGTTCGTCAATTCACGTGGAGAACAGACTCGGAATATGACTGTGGAGTGGGAACAAATGCCCATGGAATTCGGTATGCAACCTTATTATAGTAGATATATTTCTAAATAATGGATTGTAGCATATACTGCTCCATTTCTCTATGTTGTACACTATGACTCAATCGAAATCATGCAAATTGTCGAATCACCCTCATCCGAATCAAGGTAGGTTTAAACCATTACTAATATTAGCTATGCCATGTAATACATTGTATCCTTATTTAGACCAATTCTTGATGAGCGGGAGGTATTCGAATGTAAAAACGGACATATTGTATGTCACCGTCCTAATGGTGATGTATTCATGTCAGTATCAAACAAGGATAGTGTTGAAATTCATCGTTTCAATGCCACAATTAGTAAACGAAGTTCCATAAAACGTAAGGGGATATCCATGTCTGTATTCAATGACAAAAGATCTCGATTGCACACGGAATCAAAAGCTTTGTAAAAAGGATAAATGGCTTTATTAAAAAAAGATGATGTATAGATAACACCATTTAACAATGGATTTTGTATTTGATTTTCAATTGTATAGCTTATAAACTTATCTATTTATACAATAATTATTATTAACAAATCACTACTTGATACCAATATCATTTACTAAGAACTACCCAATTAATCCTAATTATTACTAATTATACTATTTCATTACTTGAAGATAATCAAGAAGTGAATATTAATAAATCAGTTAAATCAATTTTCTCAGTTTCATCAAAACAAGATAATACCAAATAAACAGTAAAGACGATCAAATAATTTAAAGGATGCAGGATCACCTGGATAAAATTAATGAAAGAACCAGCCACTAAGGACAACCTACAGCTAGAACAAAAAAGGTCCCGTGGTGTAGCGGTTAGCACTCAGGACTCTGAATCCTGCGACGGGAGTTCAAATCTCCCCGGGACCTGCGGATTTTGCGACG